>SSBO01000008.1:2391186-2518518 GCA_005281725.1 Wuchereria bancrofti
TTTTTTTTTTTTTTTTTTGCATTTTGTAATATCATCATTTTGAACATTCTTGAATCATTAATATATTATATTTTTGCAGAAAAAATTGGATGAGAAGCTAGCGGAAAAAGAGGGAATGAAAATGATGCAATCCGAGCTTGCAGAATTGGAAGAAAAAATATCTTTGGCCAATCAATTGCTAACATATGATGTAGAAGATCTAAAAAATGCTGATAATCCAGAAGATATTGGAGAAAAAGCGAAAAATATTGAAAATTTGGAGCAATACATAATTTCAGCATTGGATAAGTTGAAAGATTATGATCGAAATATGATGACTGACAAAGAGCGTGTTGATATGGATAAGATGTTGAATGAAGCAATGCCTCTTATTGATAAGCTACGTATTTTACGGGAATCTATTGGAAATGATCAGAAACCACTCACTGATTGGAAAATTGCTAACGATAAATTAGAAGATGAAATGCAAGAAATTAATGATAATATGGAAAGATTGTTTATTAGCTATACAGAACCACAACCGTATACAACAGCAATGAACGATATAAATATATTAGAAGGATTACAGAAGCAGATCATGGAATTATCAAAGAAAACGAACAATATGGAAGAGAATGTAGCACAAAATTTACCAAACTATCATTCTGCAGTCAATATAATGAAGCAAAGAATTGAAGAAGCTACCAAAGATAATGAGGTATTTAATTATATATAATTTTTTTTTTCTCTCTTTTTCTATTCAATTTGCTTAATTTAATTTAATATTACATTTTTTTCATGGTTATTTATCATTTATTGATCTCGATAAACATTTAATTAGAGAAAAATTATTTCAGAAATTGTTATCATCACTTACTGAAGATGTTTCAACACAAAAGCAACTTGTTGATATGCAAAACGATTTGATCAACCAACTGAGTAAATTAAATGATTGTGCCATAATGGTTCATAATGCACCATATGATGAAACAAAAGCTGCACGATTAGAAGAATTAAAAAATGAACTTGGAAAAGTAAGTGATATATTGGAAGAATTGAAGGAAAAGGAAAAGGAACCAATAAAACTGGTGCAACATTCAAACGATTTAAGAATATCATCTGTAATTGATCAGTATGAAAATCTTAATCAACTACTGAATGAAACTGAAGAGCAATTGATGAATGAAGATGCTTATGTAACATTACAATCAACAATTAGCAACGAAACGAAAGAGCTACAATATGTGGTAGATGAAGCGTCTAAAGTTGAAAATGATATTAATGCGACAACAAACGATTTGAAGAAAGCAATTGATGATCTCAAAAATGGACGATCACATTTGACAGTATTACAAGATGCATATGATAAATTGGAAACAATACCAGATACGGATTCATTACGTGCGAAAGCATTTGATGAAATTTCAACACTAAATGAGCAATACGATAATGTTGGAAGAAATTTAGAAGATCGACTTGATATGCTGAATAAATTTGACGAAATAGCGGATAATATAAACAAGCAGTTGATGGATCTTGAAAATGATGCATATAAACTAGAAATTCCAAATGCCAGTTGTGAATTATCCGTTGCTGAGAAAAAGCTCAATGATGTTAATAAATTAGAAGAATCAATGAAAGAATTATACGAAATGAAAGAACAATTAACACCATTATTGAAGCCTGTTTTTACAGTTGAAAATTTCGATAATCGTTTATCAGATGTGAACAAAAATTTCCAACAATGGTACGATGAGCTTGTAAGAAAGAAGCAAGAATTGGAGGCTGAAAATAATCTGTCATGTTTGATCAATGATTTCAAGCAAACTCTTGTTAATGCCGAAAATGATTTTGAAAAGCTTGATGGAACGATGAATTCATTGAAGAATTTCAGAGATATGATTTTACCAATGGTAGTTGAAAAATCGGATCGTATTAGAGATCTAATACTGCCGGTAAAAACTGAAAATATTAAAGAGTTTTATGATGATGTCGATAAACTAACAGATCGATATAATGATTTATCAACACGTGTTAATGATAAATTGAATCATGCAAAGGAACAGGAGAATGTATTTGATGATATCCAACAACAGCTTGATGATATGGAACAAAAAGTTGATGATTTTCTCAACAAGTATATCACTTCACAAGATTTATTAATTGCTATGGAAGATGTCGATCAATTGCATTCACTTCTGGATCAGATTCCGATATCAGCAATTGAAAATATCACTGAATGTGATCTCAAAGAGAATTTATTAAAGAAAGCAGATAATATAAAGAACAAAATCAAAAATTTACTTGTTCCATTGGAAAAAGATACGAAGAAGGAGCAAAAATTGATGCAAAATGTTCATGAAATACTATGTGCAATAACATCAATTGGTGATGATGTTATTGCAGTTGATAACATAAATGAGCCATCAGAACAATTGATGAGCATTGGTGAATTAGCTGAAAATTTGCGAAAATTGAAAGGAAAAGTTGAAAAACTAGAAAGAAAATTACATAATCCGGAAGGGATGGTAAAACATGCATTAATAAGTGATAATCTTTATGATCGTGTTATACAATTACAAAATGCACTTGATGATAAGAAAAAGAAATTAACCGATCGTGCCAAATTATATTCCACAACTGCGGCGATAGATTTGATCAACAAAAATGTGAATGAAATGGAACAAATACCGTTGCAAACAGTTGAGGAACAAAATAGTGCATTAAATGAGCTTGAAGGAAAGAAACATGAACTTGAAAATTTGCTAAAAGATATTCCGATGAATGATGAAGGTAATAAGTTACGTGAGAATGGTAATAGATTACTGGCACAACTGAATGATAATATAAAACGGTTAACTGATGCAGTTGGAGAAAAGGTTGCAGCATTAGCATCATTCAATGCAATTAAAGATGAAATTGAAACACAACTTTCATCAATGCCAAATGAAATTAATCCATTTGAACTTGATCATCAACTATGTGATATAAATGTAAGTTTGTTATTTTATTTATATTTATTTGCTTTCAAATATTTTCTTTCTTTTTTCATAAATGAATTGTTTCAGTATTGCTCACATATACTAAAACATTATTATTTTTTTATTTAGGATAAATTGATTAATTTGGAAAGGCTTAAAAATAAAATCGATGATATTGATGAAAGAAATCTTGATGTGGACAAAATTACCGAAAAGCAGAACCTTCATCATACAATCGAAAAAGCTTTGGATCATCTAAAGGTGAAAATTTAATGATATGAACTGTGTTGATATGAATAAAATTAGTGTAAAATTTCATTTATTTTTATTCAATTACAGGATGGTCAACAAATGGTAGAGAAACAAATCAATGATTTGCATATAGCAGAAAAAATGCATGAAGATGGCAATCATTTGTGTGATGAATTGAACGCTTTGATTAAGGAGGGTCAAGAAGTGTTAAATGATGCTGAAGCAATTCCAACGATATATACTACTACAATGGATGCATTCGTGAGCCCTCTTGAAATGGCAACAAAATTGCTTAAAACAATGCCGGAAAATGAAGAAATGGCTATACGTTTGAAAGCAACTGTTAATGATGCAAAAGCAATTCAAGCCAATTTGTCACATCATGCCAATCTATGGTTACAATTTGTTGATGAACGAGATAATGCAACAGATCAGCTTGAAATAAAACGAAAGCCACTTGATGAGATTGGTAATAAGCATATTAGATCCTGTGAAGAAGTGATTGATGATCTCGATAAACTTAAGGTTTGTATATTTGAAAATGTTTATCTCTTATTATGAAATTGATTAGTTTTCTTCTTCGTTTGAACTATTTAAGTTGATTAAATATATTTTAGAAAGCAACTGATGAATTGAATGATTTACGTAATGTGATGTCAAAATTGCAAAGCCTTTCCGAACAGTTACATCCATTGGAAACCGCATATGCAGATGTTCGCTTTTATGATGTAGATGTTGAGCAAACACAACAGCAATATGAAAATCTCATATCTTTGATGAATAACGAATTACACGATGAAAATATTCTGAATGAATCTGCTCAACAATTGGCTCGAGAATTAGAATATCTTAATGGCAAACTTTCAACGGAATCGGTTAATCGTGAACAATTTGAGGAGGTTATTTTAATCAAAAGATTTTCTGCTTTTAATTTTATTATATATATATATATATATTATAAAATTATTTTCGTTTTTTATTTCAGATGTTAAATCAACAATTACCTTCGTTACAAGCTCAGCTGCAATTTCTGCAAGCAAAAGATGATGAAGCAAAACGAATTCGTATTCATGTTGCTCGTATGTCTCAACCATCAATTGAAACATTAACCGAACAACTGAATGATATTTACGTACTTGTGAAGGAACGATTGGATAATCTGTCAAAAGCAGAAAAACAAGAAAAAGCAATGATTATCAAGATGGAATTAGAAAAGCTGCGTACCGAACCATATGATGAAGAGGAATTGATGAAGATTGAAGAACAATTACAGCAGCTTCCTGTAGAAGATGAGAATACGCAAATATTAGCTATAGAAGTACAAAAATTACGAGCAGATAAAGTTGAGCATGATGCAGTTAAAAAAGAAATAGAAATGAAACTAGCCGAATTACTCAACCGTATGAATGTGATACGGACAAACTTGAGTCCAATAATGGAAGAGAAAGAATCGGAAAAAGGAAGAAATATTGATGAACAAATTAATGCATTTGAATCAGCGTTAAATGAAACAGTAGGTGAAATTTTACCACCAATGAATGAGCTTATTTCTCGTTCGCATCAAGAGAGTATCAATCTTCCATCTCTTCAATCTGAACTTGAAAATACACAAAAATTCGCTGAAAAATGCAAGGTAAATTTGCTTCCTTAAATCAAAATATGAACTTTTTTTTTTTTTTTTTGCATTTTGTAATATCATCATTTTGAACATTCTTGAATCATTAATATATTATATTTTTGCAGAAAAAATTGGATGAGAAGCTAGCGGAAAAAGAGGGAATGAAAATGATGCAATCCGAGCTTGCAGAATTGGAAGAAAAAATATCTTTGGCCAATCAATTGCTAACATATGATGTAGAAGATCTAAAAAATGCTGATAATCCAGAAGATATTGGAGAAAAAGCGAAAAATATTGAAAATTTGGAGCAATACATAATTTCAGCATTGGATAAGTTGAAAGATTATGATCGAAATATGATGACTGACAAAGAGCGTGTTGATATGGATAAGATGTTGAATGAAGCAATGCCTCTTATTGATAAGCTACGTATTTTACGGGAATCTATTGGAAATGATCAGAAACCACTCACTGATTGGAAAATTGCTAACGATAAATTAGAAGATGAAATGCAAGAAATTAATGATAATATGGAAAGATTGTTTATTAGCTATACAGAACCACAACCGTATACAACAGCAATGAACGATATAAATATATTAGAAGGATTACAGAAGCAGATCATGGAATTATCAAAGAAAACGAACAATATGGAAGAGAATGTAGCACAAAATTTACCAAACTATCATTCTGCAGTCAATATAATGAAGCAAAGAATTGAAGAAGCTACCAAAGATAATGAGGTATTTAATTATATATAATTTTTTTTTTCTCTCTTTTTCTATTCAATTTGCTTAATTTAATTTAATATTACATTTTTTTCATGGTTATTTATCATTTATTGATCTCGATAAACATTTAATTAGAGAAAAATTATTTCAGAAATTGTTATCATCACTTACTGAAGATGTTTCAACACAAAAGCAACTTGTTGATATGCAAAACGATTTGATCAACCAACTGAGTAAATTAAATGATTGTGCCATAATGGTTCATAATGCACCATATGATGAAACAAAAGCTGCACGATTAGAAGAATTAAAAAATGAACTTGGAAAAGTAAGTGATATATTGGAAGAATTGAAGGAAAAGGAAAAGGAACCAATAAAACTGGTGCAACATTCAAACGATTTAAGAATATCATCTGTAATTGATCAGTATGAAAATCTTAATCAACTACTGAATGAAACTGAAGAGCAATTGATGAATGAAGATGCTTATGTAACATTACAATCAACAATTAGCAACGAAACGAAAGAGCTACAATATGTGGTAGATGAAGCGTCTAAAGTTGAAAATGATATTAATGCGACAACAAACGATTTGAAGAAAGCAATTGATGATCTCAAAAATGGACGATCACATTTGACAGTATTACAAGATGCATATGATAAATTGGAAACAATACCAGATACGGATTCATTACGTGCGAAAGCATTTGATGAAATTTCAACACTAAATGAGCAATACGATAATGTTGGAAGAAATTTAGAAGATCGACTTGATATGCTGAATAAATTTGACGAAATAGCGGATAATATAAACAAGCAGTTGATGGATCTTGAAAATGATGCATATAAACTAGAAATTCCAAATGCCAGTTGTGAATTATCCGTTGCTGAGAAAAAGCTCAATGATGTTAATAAATTAGAAGAATCAATGAAAGAATTATACGAAATGAAAGAACAATTAACACCATTATTGAAGCCTGTTTTTACAGTTGAAAATTTCGATAATCGTTTATCAGATGTGAACAAAAATTTCCAACAATGGTACGATGAGCTTGTAAGAAAGAAGCAAGAATTGGAGGCTGAAAATAATCTGTCATGTTTGATCAATGATTTCAAGCAAACTCTTGTTAATGCCGAAAATGATTTTGAAAAGCTTGATGGAACGATGAATTCATTGAAGAATTTCAGAGATATGATTTTACCAATGGTAGTTGAAAAATCGGATCGTATTAGAGATCTAATACTGCCGGTAAAAACTGAAAATATTAAAGAGTTTTATGATGATGTCGATAAACTAACAGATCGATATAATGATTTATCAACACGTGTTAATGATAAATTGAATCATGCAAAGGAACAGGAGAATGTATTTGATGATATCCAACAACAGCTTGATGATATGGAACAAAAAGTTGATGATTTTCTCAACAAGTATATCACTTCACAAGATTTATTAATTGCTATGGAAGATGTCGATCAATTGCATTCACTTCTGGATCAGATTCCGATATCAGCAATTGAAAATATCACTGAATGTGATCTCAAAGAGAATTTATTAAAGAAAGCAGATAATATAAAGAACAAAATCAAAAATTTACTTGTTCCATTGGAAAAAGATACGAAGAAGGAGCAAAAATTGATGCAAAATGTTCATGAAATACTATGTGCAATAACATCAATTGGTGATGATGTTATTGCAGTTGATAACATAAATGAGCCATCAGAACAATTGATGAGCATTGGTGAATTAGCTGAAAATTTGCGAAAATTGAAAGGAAAAGTTGAAAAACTAGAAAGAAAATTACATAATCCGGAAGGGATGGTAAAACATGCATTAATAAGTGATAATCTTTATGATCGTGTTATACAATTACAAAATGCACTTGATGATAAGAAAAAGAAATTAACCGATCGTGCCAAATTATATTCCACAACTGCGGCGATAGATTTGATCAACAAAAATGTGAATGAAATGGAACAAATACCGTTGCAAACAGTTGAGGAACAAAATAGTGCATTAAATGAGCTTGAAGGAAAGAAACATGAACTTGAAAATTTGCTAAAAGATATTCCGATGAATGATGAAGGTAATAAGTTACGTGAGAATGGTAATAGATTACTGGCACAACTGAATGATAATATAAAACGGTTAACTGATGCAGTTGGAGAAAAGGTTGCAGCATTAGCATCATTCAATGCAATTAAAGATGAAATTGAAACACAACTCTCATCAATGCCAAATGAAATTAATCCATCTGAACTTGATCATCAACTATGTGATATAAATGTAAGTTTGTTATTTATAATATATATCACTTGTATTTTGGTGTAAATTCGACTTTAATATTCTCACAGTAATGAAGAACAATTTATGTCTTTTCTTTAGATCGACGACCAGATTGTTTGAGAATGATTAGCAGCAAGTTATTTTAATTGTTTTTTGCGGGTGCTTCCGTTAAACTGGTTCAATCTTTTTATAGGCCGGTGTGCAGAAGCTTCAAGAATTGAGGGAAAGAATTTCACATGCTGGAGTCTCTGAATGTGATAGGGAACAGTACGACAAGAGGATTGACCTTTTGTCGGGAATTGATGATGAGCTTTTGCAGCGTGCACAGGTATGGTTTCTTTGATCTCTATTGGCTATTTTGCAGAAAGGCAGTATTCGTTATAGGATTTACTTTTTTCTTTGTAATTAAGTTCATAGTTCTTATGAAAAAAAAGAATTCTTCCCTTGCAGCATTAAGCATTTTTTTGTGAGTAAAAGAGGAGGAAAGCGAGTTTTCAAATTTGCTTAATGCAGAAGAGGGTTTTATTAAATTCTCCTTTAGATAAAAGGAGATTGTTGCTTACTGTGCTATTAGTTGTTCACTGCTAATTGCGGAATGTAAGCTAACTAAAAAAACTATTTTCCGTCATATTTGCCGCATATTTGTATCTTCATGCGAGATCCACTTAATTAGTTATTGAATTAGTAATAGTGATTGAGTAATAGTGATGGTTCCTTTTATTAGATGTATGTTTGTGGAACACTATCATGGGAAGCTCTCATTTTATTGTGTAACATTTCATCCTCGCTGAAAGAATGTGAAATATCTCGCAATATCTTTGTGCTTTTTTTAAAAATATTTGTGCTTTTTTAATAATATTTTTTAAGTGGGTTTGTGAAAAATTTTAGCATTGGTAGAGTTGTTTGTTAGCATTTTTTTTTTTTTTACTGATTGGACAGTGAGATTTTTATGAGATGAGTGAGGTTTTTAACTAAATTGTTCGCACTGTGATTGTCGTATTAAATGCAATTTTGAACAAGCATATTTCAGAAGGATCATGAATATTTTGATAAAACGCATGCCCAGTTGCTTGCGCATGAAGGGATATCTGCAGATTGTAAAACATTACACAGTGAGTTGGTAGAATGGATAAAGAATGGTCAAGAATTGTTGGAGGATTCAGAAGCTCTTCCAGAATCTTACGATTCTGTCGCAAAGGCATTTGACACTCTTGGTGAAAAGGTATTCGGTTTACGCAAGAATGAACCGAATATCGAACAGTCACTAGTTTTTCATCAGCTATGGGAACTAATTGACAAAGGCAGAAATCTGCAATTAGAATTGGCTAAACGTGCTCTTATGTGGGAAAATTTTGCAAAAGAACGTGACTCAGCAGTGGAAGAACTGAACGATGTACGCAGACAAATATGTGAAATTGAAGGGCGAGGAATGAGAAGATTTGATAAAATGCTTGATGATTTGGAAGCTTTAAAGGTTTTTTTTTTTCTTTTTTTCATATGATTGATTTAAGTTAATTATGATAAGGGTGGTGTACCACTTGGAAGTGCTTGACTTGCAAAAAATTTCTCAAGGCTTTCGTTGGTGTATTCTTTATCTTGCTATTTGATCTTGAACTAGTTTCAGAAATTTTCTTCTTAAACCACCGAATAACTAATTTGTTTCAGGCTCTCTGCCTGAGATGGTCGAGTTTCAGAAATTTTCTTCTTAAACCACCGAATAACTAATTTGTTTCAGGCTCTCTACCTGAGATGGTCGAGTTTCAGAAATTTTCTTCTTAAACCACCGAATAACTAATTTGTTTCAGGCTCTCTACCTGAGATGGTCGAGTTTCAGAAATTTTCTTCTTAAACCACCGAATAACTAATTTGTTTCAGGCTCTCTACCTGAGATGGTCGTTCCTTGCAGATTTACCATCACGACTACTGTCTTTGTGCTCACAGCTTCATCCACTAACCTATGCCCGACGAGAGAGACAAGCATTTGTCAAGGAAGCAAGTGAACTTGAGAAAAAAATCGAGGTTTTTTTTTTTCTTCGTGTTCTTTTTGATCTGTTGAGCTTGGTGTAAAGTGATGGCAACTAAATTGGGTTTCCCTGATAAAATTCCATAATCGAATTGGCTCTTGAATGGCTCTTGAATGGCTTTTGAATGAATGATGACTTATAGGAAACCTTTATCGGTTATTATCTTCCAGTTGTCTTCGGAAATGCTGTTTTTAACAATTTGGAAATATCCTGAGTTTTAGGATTTGTTGGATTCTATGTCCGCCGAATTCCGAGTAAGAGAGGAAATTATGCATTCGTTACTCGTAATGTCAGACGAACTCAGCGATATCAAAAATGCAGTCGATAATCAGAACATATCAACTTATCTACAAAAGGTCTTTTGATATGAAAAAATATTGTACCGAAAAGCTTTTTAAATAATGAAGTCCTTCTCGCTAAATACTAAATGTATTTAAAAAAAAAAAAAAAAAAAACTAAATGTAGAACTGAGTGAATCTTATAAGAAAAAAAAAACAGCTCGCTTAAATTTGTTAGATTTCGCCTTATGTTTCTATAGTAGTTGACATTACCATGTGTGTACTGCATAAAGAATATTTTGTGTTATATACGGGTTTCGAAAATACTACATTTTTAACTGAACTTTGATATCTTTTCGGTTTATTTCCTTAACATCCGAAAAAAAAAAAACTACTACTTTGTTCTTACAAAAGAAAATCGTACTCATTTCAGGAGCTGCAGCAAAAGTTGAGAGGTATTCGGACGCATTTGAAAACACTGGATGAAGATATCAGTAAGTACAACGCTAATAGAATCTTTCTGAATGAAGAAGAGGATATTACAACTAAACGTAATTTCGAACGATTAGAAGAAATTGAAGAAAGACTAAAACGATTGCAACCTACGGATACTGAAGAATATGATATTGATGCAGCAGCAGAAGTACTAGCAGCTATATATCCGAATGACTATCCACGAGATGTACTGCGTGATCAGGGCATTCCATTTAATGATGATTTATATGATCTTAGCTCTAGTTCTGCTACTAGCGACGATGACGATTTGAGCAAATTCGAAACACCTGATGATGAAGTATGTCTTATGATTTAATAGAAATTCCCTCTGATCAGCTAAACTGACATGAGATTTAGCTTCGCTTATATCGGTAAATAAAGAACGGCAATGGGCTAAATCACTGATGTAGTTCGGCAGTTAGAATTATGATTATGTCTGAGGGTCTAGAATTAAGGATTAAGTTTCAAGAGTCCATTAATGATGGGAATATAAGACACTATTTTCAAAAAAGTGATTTGATGAAAAAGACTTAGGTTTGATCCATGTATCCGTTTTTTTTCATTTTCAAGAAAAACATAAGCCATTAAAGAGCAGAAGCCATTAAAATGAGCCTTCGTCATATTTTATTTTTAACTCACAATATCGAAAGTAGTGATAAAGATGAGAAAAAGCCAAAAGGTTCATTGTATCAGTTACAGGTGATGCTAGAAGGAAGCGATGTAGAAAATGCCGTTGAGGCTTTTCCATCATCCGATGTCGCTGCACTTTCACCAATTCCCGATGACCCAACCCCGGGACGTATGCATTACGCACGACAACGTTCTCGTTGGAGACGTATACTTCGTACTGCATTACCTCTCCAGGTTTATTTTTCATATCTATGAAGCAGAAATCTTCCTGAATGACGTAACTTATTTTTCAATTTTCAAGAAGATTCAGAGATAATATAATCAGGTATTCATTTTTTTGTAGTGGATGGAATCTTAAATGATCAATATCGTACTATTTTTTTTGCAGGCTATGCTTGTATTACTTCTTGGTGCAGCATGTCTTGTACCACACTGTGATGATGAAAGTTGTTGCCAGTTGCTCAATAATTTCGCACGAGGTTTTGATCCATCCTTAGAATTCGTGAATGGACCGCCACCTTTTTAACGAATTCATGTTATCGCCAATATTCTTTATCGCCAACATGTTATCGCCAACAGGCTCATTCACTGTTATCGCCAATATTCTGTTGAAAAATAGAAACTGGATGTTTCACCCCTGTTTTTTCTTTTTTCTTTTTTTGTTGTCGATTTATACATTTGAAGAGAAAAAAAATCCATGTAATTTATTTGTTCGTATTTTTTCACGTTGTGCTATCTTGTTTAAAAGTAAATACTGAACAAATTAATTATGCTTCAACTTTTAAAATAAAATGTTAATCGTTGGACATGGATTATTTCAAGATAAACCCATTTCATATATATATATATATATACATACTGAAGAGTTACAGCATAATGAAGTATGGTAAACCTAGACTCTCGAGAATATCCTGTGCCATTAATACCTTACTTTCATGCAATTCCTTTGTTTGGCCCAACATACTTCTCTGTCATTCAGTCCTTAGTCCCCATAACTTCCCAACCGTAGCACAAATTGATTTATGTTTAGCATTAGCAAAATTTCTGAAATGTTTACGGAACTTTATCGATAACACACAACAAAAGTAATGGTGATTTCCTTGTAAGCAATACAGTAGCACCAAAAAGTAAGGATAAAACATATGTTTGGAGACAAATTCAAACAGCTTAAAAAATTTTTAGGAACAAAATGAAATAATTTTTTGGAGGGAAAGAAGTACGTTAAAATGGAAAACAAACAACAAATATATTAAGGGTAGTGGTTTTTTTAATCTAATTATAAAGCAGAGTAATTTGAATTTCTTCAAATAAACTTTACAAGAAATTTATGAACATATGTTATGCTGTAGTAATCAAAGGAAAACTTTTCAGCAGGAACCGCACGGGCAATCTGATCCTGAATAGAAATAGTAGCTTCTCAGTAGTAGAAGGAATAATACCTAAAATCAGATAATCTCCAAAATACAAGTGATTAATTCTATCCAATGATTTTCTTCAGCAATATACCGAAAACTTCCTCAAAAGCATGAAAAAAAAAATGATCGATTTCTGAATATCCTTGTCGATTACTTTTTAATGAAACCTCATCAATTCATATTTCAATCTGCTATGATGCACATATTCCAGTCCAATATGTATATAATTTTGAAAATAAGTGAAAACTGGAAAAGTCAAATAAATATCTGTGATACCAAACAAAAACTATTTCAGGAAATTCCATTTCAGTCGAAAGTATAGTAAGAAAAATCATATAATTTTGGAGATTTGTAAACTTATATAAATACAATGTAAAGTGAAAAAATGAGAAAGCATAAACAATTTGATATTTTTTTAAGTTACCAACATTTTTCTCTTTTTTTTTTTGAATGAAATTTCTTGTAAATTGTGTAAATTATAAATATTTAAGGTACATTAGCACGCTGGGTACGTTCAATTTCGAGTTCGTATATGACTGCAGTCGTTTTGGAATCCAAATATCCGGCAGCTGAACGTAGTTCCAACAATTGCATTCGATCGTAACGCTGCTTGCTTACTTTTATTTCTGTCACATCGCCACTACCAGCTGTGGCATTGTTTAATTGAGTCAAATTTGGCGTACTACCTGTTTTACCAGAAGAACGCCATTGCACATTGCTAGTACTTACCGGTGAGATATCACAGCTAGAAATAAAGATAATAGCTAGAAATGTAACAACTAATGACAAGAAATAATTTAAAATAACGCAGTATTTTAGCATCATGCTAAAATAATTTAACAAATTAAATTATCTCTACAGAACTGCTCACAATTTAGGATACATTTCATAGAAATTGCATGTGAAAGAGTAGAAAGATTAGTTCATTCATCTCAAAAATAACTTCCTCTTCGTTTCTCATCTATTTATAAATGTATAATTTCAGCAACCTTCTGTTGTTCATCTACTATTAAATCAAAAAATAATTCCAGCCAATAATAACAAACTTAGCAATTTGGCGATTTGATGAGGACTGCAGTGGCATTGATTTTCTTCTTTCTTTGCGCTGTTCACGTTCTTCAGCTGATATTCGCGAATGATTTCGGCCAACTCTTGTTAAATATTCACTCAGAGCTGCTTGCGCTGCCTGTAGTATTAGAACTAGAAAATAAGATGAAAATTCGGATAATCCGCAGAATTGTAAGTTTGAAATTTGCAAAAGACAAAGAATAGTATCAGAAACAATAAAAATTAATAGCAGGCGGTTCAATTAGTAAGTGAAACAAAAAACAGACATACTTATATTAATACGGAATTAGTTCAACTTTATAGTATGTTTATTAAAATTTTAATAAAAAAATAACCTGAAGTACTTGTGGATCGGCACATGACAGTTTCAAAGTGCCATCTTGTGTCGTTTCGATTGATATCCCAACATCATCATCATCATCATTGTCATCAACTTCTGCATCATTTGCTTCAGTCTAGAATACATTTTTAGTTTATCAGAAATCAGATCATGATTTATCACCTACACAAGAAAATGATGATTAAAATAGCATTATAAAACGTCAGTAAGACATCCAATATATTAATAATAATCAGAAAAATAATAGATAAAGCCAAAGTTGCATGTTTTGACCAAAAAAAAAAAATACTTGAAAAAGCAAAATGGACAACTATCATTTTCTGAGTTAAGTGAAATCAAAAGATGTGCAAAGCTAGCTTGAATGACAAATATATTATAATAAAAATAAATGACAAATATATTATAGCAAAAAAAAAACAACTTTCATTAGAAATACGTCCAAAAATTCTACAAACAATATTTGTGACTATAAAATGAAACAAATAAATGAAAAAATAAATGGATACTCGATTGGGTGAAATATTTCGACGGATTGTTTGCTCGATGAGACGTTTCGCATAATCAATCGATTCTTGATTAGCACCAGTTATTGTCAATGTACGATCCTTACATTTGGAATCAACTTTTTGAAACGATATTACCGTTTTGCTTAATTCTTCCACTACTGCTACACGTCGACCTTTCACACCCATTACTGCAAAGTTACATTTCAATTCAAAAATTCTAACTTGAGTTCCATTTTTTTTTTTTTAATATTAGCTACTCTGTTAAGTGTCTTAGAGATAAAAGAAGAAAAAAAAACCAATTGGATTAGACCGTATCCCATATAATACTGACATATAATTTAGTAATTTCAAATTATGCCAACCTCTATTATACAATGACCTGGATTTTCTGTAATAATTAGTTCGATGACATTTTCAGCATATGAAAATGACAAAAATTTGGAAATATGATGTATGGAAAAATAAAATTTTGAGTTACGATAAATTGGTTCAATTAAAATCAAACTTTTCGACAAGATTGACTCACTTTTGCCAGAATCACTATTACGTATCACCATTTCCTCGCGTAATTGTGGAACACGATTTTGTGGTGTTTTTGCTTTCAGTTTTGTTTGTTGCAGTTGTTTGTTAGCTTTCGCCCAAGCTTCTACATCAACTGGTGTTAACTGAGGCAAAATATTACCGGATGGTACAACTCCGGGAGCTATTATTGGTCGAGCCCATCCACCTAGATAAATAATGAAATTAAACTACATCTTAAATTGTTATTAATTATATCTTATTAATTAAATCTTAATACCTGAAGTGAAGCTTTTTCTTTCTTCGTTTCTTTATTCTTCTTAAGTCAGTATTCTTATTATCTACTGTTTTGGTAACAGTTTAAAGATAAATAAATAAGCAAATTAAACTACAATTTAAATTGTTATTAATTATATAGTTAACTCGATAATTTTTCTCAACTCATCATTCATTACTCTATTGTTAGTGCATGAATATAAATTAACTTCAACAACTATAAAAAAATTCAAATAAATAAAAATCATGCTAATTTTCATGGGAATAAAAATAAAAAAACAAACTAGCAGCAGCAGCGGGTATCAAATAGAAACTTGCTGGTGGCTGTGGAGTGATTACTGGATTGTTTACATCACTTCCAACATAAAGCGGTGGTGTAGGACCACCAAAATTACCAAATGGATTTAACGGGATTGTGCCGAACGGTGGGGCACTTATTGGTGCAGGATCTGTAAATAATTAATGAGAATTTCAAGCATGTAAACAAAAGAAATACATGAAAGGACAAGAATTCATTCAAATGATAAACCACTTACTGATATCGATATTCTCATTCTTATAGTATTTATAACAAATTTTTTTTTCTCTCTGTTATCATCATATTAAGACTGCTGTTAAAGTAATTATCATAAGTCTCTTATCACTTTTATCTTCTTAACTAGCCTTAATTATCAACTTTCCATTTACCAAATATTTTCCGAAGCACTATTAATATAAATTAAAGGTACCAATTTGTTGCTGTTGTTGTTCAGGACGATTAAGATAATATTGTGTATGTGCTAGGCTTGGTCTCCAACCCATTGCTCGTAATTCCACCAATTCCATCATTTTGAGTCGACATGGCGTCCCAAGTTGACCATTATCGCGACAGCAAGCTTGTCGCAAAGATACGAAAACTCGATTCAGTTCATCTATAGAAGTTACATTTAATGTCACCTGTCATTCTATATTTACTTTCCAAATCTAGAAAACAATGAATGTGCGTCGTAAAGTCGTACGATAATGGATTTAGTAGTATTTCCCAATATCAATTGCATTATACTATGTTATTGTCATTAAATTTCTTCTATATAGCTACTTCTATTCTTTTTTTATCGCATTTATCAAAATGATCATTTATTCATATATTATCTATGTACCAAATAATAAAATTGAAAAAGTAAAAATTTTGAAAAATGAATTATAAGAGAAAAACAAACTTTTATGGGATTGCTCGAGAAGTTGCCCAGAAAATTTGAGTTGCTGACAAAGAACAAAAATCTGATTAGCAAGTTGAGCGTTAAATAGTCCACCTTTCACTGATGCATTTATTTGATTCATCAAACTGAGCAATTGCTCTAAAAATAATCATTTTTCGAAGAGATCATTGATAATATAAAAGATCATCGAAAAACTATGATAACATTTCTTTTTTTTTTGTTTTTGTTTTCAACTAATTTCATAGAAATATCTGAATGTAATGTTTTGAACTGGTGATAGCTTGATATTACTTATGATCATTTCGTGGAAAGTAATTTGATAATTTGATAAAAAACTTAACCTTTTGTTATATTGAGACAGAATGAAGGCAAATATAGCAATGCTAGATCAGTTCACTTCAATTCTTGACTATTAAATCTAGCCTAATCATATTAGATTAGTTCACCTCAATCTTTGACCATTAAATTTAGTCCATTTTTGTTATCACATGCATACTATTTAGCATTAAAAAAGTGATATTTTGAAGCAGTGATAAGAAGTAAATAATTAATGTGATTGTATTAACATACGACACAGAACACATTAACAAATGTCAACACATTAGCAAGTCTTTCGTAATTAAAAAAAAAGTTTCAAAATTCTCCTCGTATTAGAAAGACCACAATTTTTAATGAAAAAAATTTTTACTCAAATATTTTTGAAATGGGACAAACTGTCGTGATTTTTTTGTTCTTGAGAACAAATATTTTCAAATGTGAAATTCCAAGCGAAAAAATTCAGATTAAAATTTTTTAATGCCAAAAAGGAGTAAAGCGAGAAATAGAAAAACAATATTTAGATGAGCATTTCGATGATCATATAGGAAAATGAAGATTCCAAGAATTTTCTTAGTAATTTTAGACAGGTATAAATGATTGCAGAGAATTCCGGAGATACGAAAAGGTTTCCGGATTTCAATTTTAAGCGATTAGCGCATTATCATTGTTGCAATCGATAAACAACAACTATTCACATTTTTATGAAAAATAAACTCAGTATAATTGTTTTTAATCGTTACGAACAAAATATTTTTGTTGGCTTTGTTCTTATTTTTTTTTTCCCTTATCTAAATGAAAAAAAAAAAGTACTTCAAAAGAAAAATAACAAAGAACTGATTCAGTCGGATATTAGCTCATAATGAGATTTTAGCAATGATTACTAAACAAAATCCAAAATTTAACAATTATTTGAGGAGAATCACTTTGCAAATTTTTAAAATGTACAAAATTTCATTTTGTTGAATTAATGTTCAATTATGTCATTTTGGAAAATTCTCAAATTTACAAGAATAATTTATGCATTTGATAGCATCAATTTAGAAGTTAATTTAGAATCAGCTCATAATGCTACCATCATTTTACTCATTTTCCTACGCTAACTGAGACTGACAATAATTTTAACAATGATTAAATTAGATTTTAATTTTTTGTTCAAATTTGTTATATAAAAAATTAAAAAAAAAATTGAGACACAATTATTCACTTATTCAAAGAAAAAAATGAAAAAAGAAAAAAACTTCTTAGAGATCTATAAAAATTACATATAAGATGAAGAATTTGACCGCAAAATTTTGACTCTCGCAAATGATGAAATCAGTGATTCCATGCATACAATTATTTCATTTATCGTATAATAATGTTTCACACCATTATTCTTTTTTCTCATCTAAATTCCACAAATTCATCATCAAAATTATGAAAAAAAAATTTTTCAAATTGGACCAAACAAAATGATAAAAGGAATTGTAGTAAAGAAATTCATCAGTGTGTACAATAATCGCTTAAATTATTCTTATCAACATGAAAATGTGACGAATTAACAATGAAATTCTAAAGAATATCTTATTGAATATTTCCTTATCTGCTTTGAATTAACATTTCTTTTTTTCTTTAAACAAATATGAAATAAGCAGCAAAGAACTATACTACTTTTTGATGATAGATATTCCAAAATTATTTGTAGAAACAAATTTTTCAGAATGTATATTTGTAAATAAGAATAACACTAATACTTACTTACAGGTTATATCCCATTTTTTCTTCTGCAATAAAACAGTTTGAAATTTATGGACGAATTTAGGTGTGCAGAAATTTTTTCTCTTTGGAAAAAGAAATGTCAAAAAAAAAAAAAAATTGTTGAGAGAAATTGGAATAAATTTTGCGAACAAATCAACAAATAATAGAAATAATCATTTCAGTCAATTTAGTATTTGCGAAAACAGAATTAAAAAATAAGTTAGCTAAGAAATTTGTAACTGATAATTAATACTGCATAAATCAATTTGCTAAAATCCTAAAATTTCTAGTATTTTTAAAATTCAACAATCTTCTAGACAAATTACCAAATGTATTTCATCAATCATTTATTATCTTCAAAAAATTCTACTTTTGAAATGACTCACTAAGTAAGACATTTACCTGTAAATTTTTTAAAATCCATTTATTTTCCTCATTACGCTGTTATATTGATAAAATAATGATTTCGATGCTACTTATTAGTGAAACGATTCACTCTGTTATTACTTAATAGTAATATATTATTATGTAAAAAGAAAACTTTCCATACGTATCTTAGCTACTTTTTATTTCAAAAAAAAAAAATTTAAACAAATTAAAATGCAAAAGAAAGAAGTAATGATCAAAATTTTCCACTGAACTTTTGCAAGAAAATGAATTAAAATTATCCACAACAAAACTGGTCTCTAAATTCCTTTTTTTTTTTTTTTTTTTAATGAACAAAATAGTTTGTATGATGCATTTTACAACTTTTAGTTGATACCCAATTCAGTTATTACTACATTATCTACTGCTGAAAAAAATAACTGCTATATTACATCAAAAACTCGAAAGTTTTATTGCTACATATTAACAAATTTGAAATATTTCATATGATATTTCTATCCAAAGTATCATATCGCATCAAATTCACAATATATTTGAGTAGGATTAAATGATTACTAAGTCTTATAATGATTCAAACTCAGTGAGGACGCTTCCAAATGATTGATAAATGAAGCTTATATTAAAGTAATCAATTTATCCCATATATAATTTATCTAATCCAAAATTAACATCAAAAAGAACAAAATTGCTACATCTACTTACTCTATCTTTCAACATCTCTTTCATAAAATTCGAAATTGTCGAAGAAAATTAACAGAAAAAAGAATTTACGATTGTATGTGTGTATGTTTGTTAAGCACATCTTTTGAATAAAAAAAAAAAAAAAAAAAAACTGATAAGATAGCTGAAGAAAAATAAATGAATATATTCAAATTTCTTTTTGCAATGTTTGAAATATTAAAGTAATACACTTAACGTTGAAATGCACATGCAGTAAAATGAGTAAAATATTGGCCTCTGACCTCTCGTATTATACTGAAAAATTAAGTTGATCCAAGTACATTAAAGCTCATCTAAATATCAAATCTTAAGTTATTGTCCAATTTTCTTCTGATCATAATATTATTTCCAACGAATATAAGAAATTAAAAACCGAAATGAATTTGAAAATATATCATAAAACACACCAACAGAAAGGTGCTCAGGTTGTTGGCCGATATGCTTGGCATTGAACCAATCGTTTGAAAATGGCGTTGCTTCGTATGAGTAAGTCGATGTATTCATCACGGAAAATTAAAACTGCTGTAAATGGATCAATAATAAGTAATCATTTAATGTGACAAGATGATGTCCTAAATAAATTTAGGTAGTAATAACTGCAGCAGTGAGACACTGTTATTGTTAACAGGCGAATAATTATAATATTAACAATGATAATCGGTTAATAATTAATAATAAATGATGAATGATAAATAATTATTATAAATAATAAATAGCGAATTATAAATAATAAATAATAAACAGTGAATAAACAAATAAATAAATAAATAGATAATAATAATGATGATAATTATGACTACAATAACAAACAATGATAAAAATAATAATAATGTAATTAAAAAACAATGCCAATGAAAAAGAAAAAAAAGATACCTTGTTTTATTAGGTGAAAAATTCAGTAGGTTCGCAAAAATTTACGGTATCAATACTAGTAATATTGACAATAGGGAAAATGATAATGAATAAGTGATAACACAATGATAACAAGTGATAACGCGTTAATGATGTCGATGAGTGCGCGTCTTCGTTCGGTCGTCTTCGTCGTATTTGTTTGGGAAAATAGAAAATGTGGAGGTAATAATAAATAAAAAGTAGCTTTTTTTTTTTTTTGCTCAATAAATTTCGTAGAGTTAGAAGAGAAAGAGAAAAATGATGTTCGTCCGGTACAATTGTTGTTTGTAGGAAAAATTAAAGGATGGAAGGAAGAAAGAGATGGAGGAAGAAGAGAAGATGATGATTTTGCCTTTAGTTTTGTTGATTTGTCGATCAGTTCAATTCAATTTTGTCTGTCTTTCCTTTTTGTTTGTCAGTCTGTGATTACTCTCCACCAACACAATACACTCTCATATACTGCGCTACCCGCATGCTACCCGCAGTATTGTTCAAATGCAAAATGGTTGAGTGTTCATCATCTCTTCTTCTCCTGTTTCCCCGGGTGGTAGGTATTGAATATGTATGTGATGCAGCAACATAGCAACATTACAATTGCAATGCTGTACTGCACAATGACATGCATATAGCATGCTGCTGCTGCTGTTGTTGTTGCATTCTGTTAGTGCTTCACCTATTGCTGCTACTACTGCTACTGCTGCTGCTGCAGCTGCAGCCTAGAATTTGATGTTGATGAGAGGTGAGCAGTATTGAGTAAGACTTGCTAGAGTTTCTTCATCTCTTTATTCGAACTATTTAAACTGATTTTTACTTAGTTACAAAGAAGAAATACTTGTAGTAAGAGAATTTTGTAAATTTACGTGGAACGAAAAGTTATAAGTTCCATAAACATTTTGAAATTGAATGAATGAAATTGTTGATGGCCCTGTACATAAAAATTCTTTATAAAGAGTAGTGAATTAGATATTGTGTGGTATTAAAGAAGTTGTCTCGCAAAACTTTGATCATTTTACCATTACTGTTATTAACTAATATTACAATAATAAAACTTGAATTTTAGTACAGTCTTTACAAAAACATTGTTAGAATGTATTTACAAATTTACTTTCATCCAGCATAAAAAGAAAAAAATAAATCCCGCAGTCATCAGATACAGCATAAGCTCCGAAGCCATAAGCAAGTTGACAGAATAACGACATATGCTAGCCGACTCGATAATTAACCCATCAATCTGAGAATTTTATAATTGAAATATTTTGTAATTGGGATTTTATAATTGGAATTTCGTAATTTAAACTTCAAACAGTTCAATTTTCGACATCAATATTTTGACTGATCGCAGCTAAACATGTTACATCGAAAAAACGATTCCCGGTGATATTCAAAAATTTACACGGATTTAACACTGCTAGAATGTTTAATATATTCTAACAATGTTTTTGTAAAGACTGCACTAAAATTCAAGTTTTATTACTGTGATAGTAATAATAATTAATAATAATAACAATAATGATGGTGATGGTGGTAAAAACTAGTAATAATAACGACAATAATAATAATAATAATAACAATAATTAATAATAAAAATAATAATACATTTGGGAACGGAACGGAAAGGAAATACCAAAGAGCTCTGTAAATAATCAAAAATTTTTCACAGTAAAGTTAAACTTCCAGACTCTCCTCTAAATTTTTATGGCTTTGAGCCTTCCAGTAACTAAAAAAGAAATTAAAGTTTGAAAACATCGAAGAAATAATATTTATTGAAATCAAATTTATGGTGAAATAAATTATCTTGTAACAAAAAACGAAACATACAAATACTGATGGACTTTCACACAGAATTTTTTTGGAAAAAAATCTGGCTTCACTAAAACTGGAAAAATATGCGAAAAATAATTTGGAAAAATTAAAAGAAATGATAAAATCAATCATTAGGACGAATACGTGAAAAATTTTTTTGCCACATGTACATATCATTAAATCACAAATTACCAAATTTCGTGCATATTATATTAGATTAGGATATCAAAAATTCTAAAATTCACAGTGCAAGACTAAAGAATCCCGATCACACAATCAATTTGACGAAAATGTCTAAAAACTGATATTAAATTACTGAAAATTGGTAGTTGATGAGCAATTAACACATTGCTAAAAGATCCATTTCTTCACTGTTCCCTTAGTGCTTGCACTCGTGATACCATCAATCGTACTCGTTTCGTTAATTCCAAAATGTTACGATATAGCATTTGAAGACGTCGAGTATATTCATGCATTTTATCCATCTGCAAAACATTTCGATGTATTTACTTTTTTTAAGCATATTTCCTGTATAAATGGAACTTCTTTCAAGAAATAAAAAATAAATCAGTGAATTAAAAAGCGCATTTTGTATGACTCATATGTATCAGCATGACAAAATGCAATAAGAAATGAATGATAGTTAGGTTGCATTTTTCTGATATTTTATCTCTGTAAAAATGCATTTACTCTTTCCATTTCAACTCTCATTCCTCTCTGAATATCACAAAAAAAAAAAAAAAAAACTATTACCGTCTCATTAATTCTTGATGTGAGTTGAGATGAATAATATCCATCCACTTCTTGAAGACGTGCAATGAGTCCATTTTGGAAATTCCTGTTACAAAATGAGATAAATAACTTAGATGAAAAAGTTGAACAGAAACTCACAAACCATTTAGGAGATGAAAATAAAGAATGAATTCAAAAAATATATGAATCTAAAAAAAAAAAGAGCAATATCTGTTTACAATTACCTTGTAACCGTAATAAAAAGGGTCTGTGGCTTAATTTGTACAAGTTCCCACTTTTTTTTTTTTCAGTAGCAATTTCTCACATTTAACATTATGTGAATGAAAGAAAACATTCTAATTTCCTTTCATGAGCATCACTTTACTGAAAATGTATCTCTAAAAACATATCATTCATCAAACATAGTTGACAGACACTAATCAAGGTGACAGAATAAAAGATCTTAACATATGAAATGATAAATTCTAAGATACAATTCAAGAAGTTAAAATTTTTTCAATTGTTTCAGAATTCAAATGATAGAGATCACCTAAATATATAAACAGTGACAGAAACGTCTAACCTAAAATTATCCACAAAAAACGCAAGAAAAAGTACGACATACATCATTTCGGTGAGCAACACTATGAGCGTATTTTGATGCGGTAGATCAGCGATTAGCGATAAATCCAGATTGGCACCCATTTTATAAAATTTCTTTAAATGAAGATTTCTGCAATTCAAATGATTTTTTTTTTTTTTGTTATCAGAAACTTTTTGCGAATTGCTGAACTGGATTACACTAATCACTGCAATCAAAAGATCATGTCAATCAATCTCATAACTAGTTAACCTTCAATTTCATATTTTATCTACCGTCAATAAGTCAGTCTTAACTATCATCGCACTTCAATCCATTTAACAGCTTTTGCTTTGGTTTTTTTGAAAAAATATTTATCTCATTTGTTTCATTGCATTATCAGTCACGAAGAATGCAATCTTTTCCTATCGAGTTAAAAGTATGTGAAAATGAAGTGCAAAGAGGCAGAACGGTAAAGGGGAAAGGAACGAATAGGCATTGGAATTAGGCAAAAAGAATGAAAAATGATGCAATGTAGAGTACCTCACAAATCAAACGATTACACCACAAAAAATATTTATTGCTTTTTTTTTTTTCTTAATAAGCAATACTTGCAAGCAAAAGTTTATCCTGAAAACCAGTATTACTGCCTTTAACTGTTCTTATCTGATAGCAATATCTCTTCTGGAAACATCTGTAAATTTGAAATTTTATTGGTATATTTTAGTTGATTCTGTTGCTCTTCAACCAACTCTTCCGTGGCATGAAAATGTGGCAAACAATTTTCCAAAAGAAATCTTCATTTGAAGCTTATGAGCAAATACTGACTCGATTGGTAATGTGTCTTGAACTAAATTTTAAAATTATATTTAAAAAAATTATATGCTTCATAATACGAAATCCCAGTAAGTGGTAACAAGTTGAGTAATTAAAAAAAAACGATAAAGCACATTATAAATAACTGAGAAAATTCTGTTGAAAACAACCTCGAAAAAAAAAACAAAAAGAATAAACAACGCTTACAATAAACGTATAAGGCTAAATCATTTTTTGTGTTTACACGAAGCATATAAAAAATAGGCATATCTTGATGATAAAATACAAGGCATTGGTAGCACCGACTATATATACTGAAAACGAAAAAAAAAACATGTTTAGAAAAAAAAAAACATGTCTCTATGGAGGCATTGATGACCCAACCAGATCTCCATGATTTCAAACAATATTAATTAGTAAGATGAAGCATAATGAAGAATTGCATAAATACCAGATAACTTTTGTAATAATAACGGTTAACGGATCCCAGGAAAATACCAAAACTTCAAAAATTCCGACTACATGCAAAATAAGGAAAGCTGGAAGGAACCCCAAATATTCGATTCCAGTGTTCGCTTCCTTCTTTTATTTTCGCAATCATTCTCTACCGATGAAATCATCATCCGGTCAAGAGAGAAAAAACAAACCAACAGAACAGTAAACTTCATAAAGAAGAAAAAAACATGAAACAGGGACTATCCCCGAAAATCAGTGAACCTGAAAAACGCTTAAGGCGAAAAAATCAAGAGCGTTGAAATGATAAGAACTGAAAAGAATAAGTGGAAATATGAAATTAAGTACACTTTAAGAACTGATGATAGAAGTACAAAAATTTATTTACAAATGATTGAAAATCCGCTACAGATGGATATATGTTCATAATGCACAATCAGAATTAAACAAGGCAAAAACATTAAAGGCAGTAAATTTCAAAAAAAAAAAAAGAAAAAATCCGTGCGTGTATACAGAAAAAAGCTTCTCTCCTCCTATCAATGGTATACAAAACATATTTGCTAATCTAGACGATAGTAACCAAATCTAAACGAATGTTTATGCATTAGGTAGTCCTCTTTCGGTGTTTGCAGTTCAGAGAGTGATAATCACATAAGAATATTTACAGCCCAAGAGACATGAAGAAATCAAAAAGACATCGTGTTTGTAACGGCAAAATTCCAACAACACAAACTAATTCAGTCAGTCTAATCAGAGGATGGAAAATGATTCCCACTTTGGCTCATTATCTATTAAAGTCAACTTAAAGAAAAAAAAGAAGTAATCTCAGTCAACTGAAATGATTAAATCCAAGCTAGGCTACCGCTGAATAACAGAATTTTATCGCAGTGGAAAAAGATTAGCGTTGAGAGCAACTTTCTCTAGCACATTTTTTAAACCTATGTATTTAATTCAATAACTAGCTGTTATCACTCACTTCCTCTTCCTCTTTTAGAGATTTTAACAAATTGAAATCACCTAACAAATTTTGATCTTCATTGTTTTCCACAGAAGTTGGTGAATCTAGCGGTGGTACAGCCACTGCATTCCTTTCTGTTTTAGTGGGTAACGAATTTAAGAGGGTTTCCATCCAGGCAGCTGCTTCACTTTCACTGTTGGAAATGGTCCTAGAATAAGAAACCAAACTCAAAGAAGCTCCAGCAAATTTTTTCTAAAATAATTGTAGATTCCAGTATTGAATTATTCCTGTATCCACTTAGAACGCTGATAACTTGTATAAAGTTAGCAGCTCAAAAAAGTATCGCAGTATTTTATGGATCCTTTTACTGGCTTCCCATTTAATATTGCAAAAGTTCAAAATTACAAAAAATCTTGCAATTCACATCACTGAATTTGTAAAATACTATACCAATCTCCCTGCAAACTTACTTCACATGACTCCTTAAGTGTGTCTTGACATTATCTTTTCGAGCTATACAACGTCCACATACCGGACATGAATATCGTTTTTCACCAGTATGAATCAACTGATGACGGCGAAACGTAGATGAGTCCGCAAAACGTCGCGGACATTTGTCACACTGCAAGTTAGAAAATTAAATAAATAAAAGTAGTTTGTTTTTTGAAGATGTAAATAAAAAGTAAAAGTGAACTAACAAAATAAGACGACCAGCTTTATTTCATTAATATAGCAGTGCATGAAGAACATGGACGTAGAAAGCCATGTCGCTCAGAAGGTCAAAAGTTTGCAGATGAATCGTTTCAAATTCACATCTTTCATTAATACAGGTTGACTTACAAGGGATCATGTAAGAAAACCAAACAGTTTATAAAGAAGAAAAGAGGTAAAATCTTTCAAACAAATTAATGCAGAATGCTTTGTTTAATTACATTTTGCAATTAAGCACGTTAAGCAACTTATAACAAAGCAGTACTGAGGACTTTCATTTATAAATTAATTTATTATGAACGGAATACCATTACATAAACTAATCATCTATAGCCGAAATAAGACGGGAAGTTTGTCTTTAAAACTCCTCCCTTACATATCACTCTATTTTAGTTGCAAATTTTTAACCACTTTAATGATTCATTTTCAAAAAAGATGGGAATCTTTAAAAGATTTCAGTAAGCTATTTAATATGCCTAATCTATCTCTGCTTATTCAAAGCAACTTAATAGTTTATATTTTATAAGCAGTTCTTCATAAGAGACCAGAAGATGCAATGCGTTAGTCGATCGAGAAAAAAACCTATTAATTACAAAATACCAAAAACAAACTTTATAAGGTCTTTCTCCAGTATGAATACGAATATGCGCCTTCAGATAATGCTTTCTTCCTTTCTTTCCACAAAATTCACAAGCGTACTTTTTAACCAGATGTGCTTTCATGTGACTCAGCATGTCACCGTTTTTAACCTCTTCCGTACAAGCTCTACAGCGACCATGTTCTGAAATTAAGAACCGAAATCACGGTCAAATACACAACCTGTTATCACAGACCAAACTTTTCCATCCCAGGATAACAGTAATAAAATTGATTAAATTCAAAACAAGCTAATAGTTTTCCACCTCAGCATAATGAAGACATTTTTTCATAACTCCAATTTCATGAAAATATTAAATAAAAATTTCCTTATATTTACTTGCTAAAGAATACAAATTTACCACCGTCTAGGTGTTGATTTATGAAATGCTCTTTTATTCCATCCTGGTCTTGTAATGTTACTTCATCCGGACACACTGCACAAGCAAGAAGCGAAGCGACACCTATCAGCAAGTCATCATTGGCTAATGCATCCTTATTCCGAATTGTCCGCTTTTTTTTGACATTCTTAAATAACTATGGCGAAAATCAAAGATTAATAAATAACGACCAATCGCTTTCAAATATTGGAAAAATCAGAATTGTTTAGTTTATATTCTTAAGAACCAACGAAATATCAAAAACTTCGATCTTTATCTTTACAAGTCTCATGTGACTTCTCTACAGAGCGTCTCATCTGTCATGTAGCTCTGGAGGAAAAAGACATTTCCAGTACGATTGTCTTACAATGTAGCAAACTCTGATTACAAAAGAAATAAAAATTATCAAAATGACTCTAACAATTTGCAAGTATCGTTTGAAGAAGAAATGAAGACAGCCTAGACATACCGGACCAGATTTAAGAGGCACAGAAGAAATTAGTGAGGAAGACAGAGAACTTCGTTTCGGTGGCACAGTAACGGCGTTGAACTTTGGTGACTTTTCTGAATCAGTAATTTGCGCTGTTGAAGCAATCGGTACTGGCTGAAGTAAAGATTCTTTTTTTGATACGGAATTTTCAGTCTCATTCGTAATTTTCAGAGGTTGCATCGGATTCTGCTGTTGCATCAGAGCATACAACATTTCCAGCTCTTTCTCAAGCCAACCACGTTTTCTTTCCATCTACAAAGTAAGCAAGGTTAAACAAAAATGGGAGGAATCTCTCCTAAAACCAAGAGAATGCTAAAAATAATTTAAAATGAGTCAAAAAAAACGAACCATTTTCTTAACACCGACACGTAACATACAGTCTACAAGGCAAATATTCTACAGGAAAAATATCTTCAGGAAAATGAAAACATTCTGCAAGACTCAACTACTATAAAATTTCATAGTAATCTGTCAAATCCTAGAACAATGCGAACTGTGTTTGAAACAAATTTGATTAAAGTAAAAAAGTAACACTAAAACTGACTTGCGCTATTTGAGATTTCATACTCAGTGCATCCTTTTCCAACAATTCGCGCTGCCAGCGCTCTTTCCACAAATCATTCTGCAAATCCCGAAAAATTGCTAGATAATATTTATGAGAAAAAGCATCATTAAGGATTTAACATAAAGAAAATGCAAACATTTATAATCTATACACTAAAATACCAATTAAATAGATCGAAAACAATCCGAAACATAACGACCATATCCCAATAAAAAAAAAATTGAAGTAAAGAAATTCTAATTTATTCACCTAAACCGAAGTTCATACTAACACTTAAAATCTGATGGGAACGTCCTGTCCTTATGAATGATAACCGACAAGGAACAGACACTCTAATACAGTGATTAGAATTAATTTGAATACATAAATGGAATAAAATGAAGATCCACATCTCGAGCGTTTCTCAAATGTGAAAACACGGATGAACTACACTGAGAAATACGAAACAATGTGGAATGGAATGACAAAAATCCCAACAAGAAAGTTTATGTTCATTATCGTAAACGCAAAGTGAATTTTAAACTCCATTACATACGCTAAATCTCATGAATTTCAAAATGAAGGATGAAAATAGCCCACCTGTAGATTCTGAATAAACATCAACAAGTGACTTTTCCATTCCGCTGCCGATGGAGTGCGCAGAGCGAGCCGTAGTGCTGATGGACCATCACCAGGAGTGATACAAAGTCGGATGAATAGACCCATTTCTTGCTCACCAATCAAATTAATCATTGTACTGAAAATTTTAAACACTCAAACCAGACTTTAAAATTTTTAATCGTCTTGAACTGGAACTTACAATCTTGGATCATCTGATGGCATATTTGCTCCCTCAATCATACTTTTCAGAATCGATGGTGTACGTTGTCCATAACGAAGTGCAACTTTGTCGATTTTTGAATCCATTCGACAGGAGTACAACAATGAAGGATCTTCACATGATGAAACCCAAAGAATATATACGGTGTGACGATTATCACCATTTACCTATGAAGTATCAAATAAACTATAAAAATTTGTATCAAAAGCGATTAAAAAAAAATTCCCAGTTTTATGCTATATTATAGCAACTTGGTTTCGACAGAGGAAAGATATCCATGATGGTGGTCTTTCTCAAAAAATCTAATGTCTTAGAAGGGACATAAAAAAGGACATTTAAAAAGGGAAAAATTTTATGCTTTAAAAGAGACACTAATGGGATTTAGACTACGATTTCCGTTAACTCAATAATAATTTACCAATGTACTAGCTTCGTCGTCAGCATCTGCAAATGATGTTTCGAAACGGAACGTGCATTTTACACCCCTGAAATATCTATTGTGATCTAATCAAATCTATTTTTCTAGAAATATCTTTCACATGACAAGAAGCATCCTAGTAGATTTTATATGCTCTACTATTTAAATGATATCTATTTATATTAACCACTTCCACAGACTGACCAATTTAATTCTTCAAAAATTTTTCAAAAAAGTAGAGAGTACAACAATAACAACAATTAGATTTCATCATATCACTTAAAGAAATTACTCGTTTTGGGACTTACTTCAACCCAAACTGTACAGGAGCATTAGTTATCCAGTAGCTGTCGAATGATTCGCCTGGTCGAACTGCTGAACTACGTAGAGCAGCTGCAGCAAAACTTGCAAAATCCATGGTAAGCAAACAGCTCCCCCTGAATGGGTCTCAACCTGGAAAAAGTTACTTTTAATAAATGCAGAGTGAGGAGGGAAATGTTTAGTTCCAAAGTCAAAAGATATTTATTTGTTCAAATGACGATGGAAAAGAGGAAGGGAGGAGAGACGTGCCTCAATGAACATACAGCGCACCTGCACATCTCATCATAGAGAGAGACTGTTTGGAGGAAGGCAACTGAGGTAAGTATCAGATGCTAAAGGGGGACCTTAAGAAGAGGCAAAACAACTTGTCACATAAGAATTGTACAGAGAGAGGAAAAACACACAATCATCAATGTGAGGCCCTGAACAAACAGCAATAAACAGAAGAGAGGGACTAGTTTAAACAATAAGGTCGTACAGAGATGCCAGCAGGAGAGGTATCCTCACCGATACATATAGATACAGAGCCTTAGAGTGAGGAAGAAAAAGGCATTCAAACTACTATCGCTCTACCATACAAAAGCTGACAATGACAAGAGGTGCAAGATGACACCATTCTGATAGGGAAAGGTAGTACTCAACAAGGAAGGAAGAAAGAAGAGGCAATATGACAAGTACCACTGCTTCCCCGCAGAGAAAGGTAAGAAAGACATTGTGATTTTTGGAGTAAGCTTACATCACTTGCTAACTCCTACACGAAGAGATACTGTCATCGAAAGAGGAGCAATGTCAAACGACAAGGCATACTTTTACTCCTTCAATGACAATGTCACTGAAGAGTGACGGTTATCTGAGGAAGAAAGGAAAGAAGGAAAGAACTAACTAGATACAGGCATTATTACATCACCTCCATTAACAAATCAATATCATGAGGGAGCAAAAAATCTATGCCATCAGCCGAATAGGTAACACTTTCATGGACAGTACGTATTACATCTTATAACATCCTGTCTTTCTACATCCTATTTATGCTATTATTTATCAAATAATTGCAGTATGGTAAACAATCTATATTCATGTATATATCTAACATGAAATTTTCAGGCAATTAATTAATTATTTCGTTATCATTCATTCATTCAACTCAATTAATCTGATAAATAATCTTCCACTTGTTTCACCCAGTTTTCTAACCCATACATGAAATGAGCAATCACATATGCTCATTAGGACAAACCTTGACATCTGGTAAGATTACCAGTTCTCAGTTTTAACTTCACTGGTCATTTTTAATGTTAGCGCGCATCGAATAGCACCATAACTTCAAGGAGCGCAACAGTCACACTCCATCGCCATTTTGGCGGTATGAATGAGATTCGTATTTAGCTTCTTCAGAAACCAGAGTTTTGAAACGAAATCCGCCAGGTCACTGTAGCATTCTTTATGAATATAGTATTTCGTAGCTGTTGCTTTTGTGGTAGCGTACGTGGGTGTACGTGTGACTGTCATCTATGTGACATACGGAGAGAACTATTCAAATTCATGTGTTATTGATGCTTTTTAAAGAAAAGATTAACTGTTTAACTGGATTAAATGCTTTTAAAGAAGATTGCAAAAAAAAAAAAAAAATCTGTACTGAAACGTGTAGCTTTAGCAGAAATATGCAATTGTTATAATTAATTTCGTTACTACTAGGATGTTGAATTATTAAAGAATATATGAATTTGAATTCCAGAACTCAGCAGTGAAGTAGGAGTCGAAAAGATTGATGGCTGGTCGGCGAACGGGATCATATGGTTATCAACAAACAGAAGGACTTTCAGGCGCTGAATATTTGGCTTCTATTTATGGTACTGAAAAAGATAAAGTTAATTGTTCATTCTACTTTAAGGTTGGTGTTAAATCAACACTTATATTTTTATGTGGAGTAAAAATCAACAAAAAGTTGTGCAAGATGATCTGTCGACGGCAGTGATTATTGTGAACATTAAAGATATTCATATCCATTGCAAATTTGTGAAAATTTTATTTTTGTAGATTGGTGCCTGTCGTCACGGTGATAAGTGCTCACGAACTCATCATCGACCAACATTTTCGCCAACCGTTTTACTTCAGAATTTTTACCACAACCCGATTGTTGACGTGCGTCAGGCAGATGCTTTCGACAGTAAGTTTTAGTCCACTACTATGTTTTGAAGAGTTTGGTTGAACCGTTGTCTCTTATAAAAAGCATATTAAACCATTATTTCGAGGAACTTGTTTTCAGAGGTTGGGAAGAAGAATGACGAGGAGCAGGCTTATTTTGATGAATTCTATGAAGAAGTATGTAATAACATTGTTTTTATGTTCGGTCTTTCTGTCACAAACTTTGTAAAGATTTCATGACATTTTTGTAGAAATTTCCAGGCTGCAATTCATGAAAATTTTGCCAGATCATTTTTTGATAATCTAAAACTAACTGGGATGATTTAGTAATATTTTTGGAGGCATGTAATAGGTTATTTTAGGTGTTCACTGAACTGGAAAAGAAGTATGGTGAAATAGATGAGATGAATGTTTGTGAAAATATCGGCGAACATATGATCGGTAATGTTTATGTGAAATTCCTGCGGGAAGAAGATGCTGAAAAGGCAGTGAAGGATCTAGAAAATCGTTGGTAAGTTAGGAAAATAGTTGTGTCTTAGCTCTTATATATTCGTAAGCCCCCGCATTGCATGTTTCAGGTTGTCATATAGATTCTGTGGCATCGTGAAAATTTTGTTTTTCTTCCCGTTTCGGTTTTTTGGACCCGGATTTTGAGCACTTTTTCAGGGTTACCAAGAAAGTGGTGTAGTTGATAAAACTTCATTCTGAATTCCAGAATAGGGTAAGAAGTTGCATAAGTATGCTCTTGTAAACCGTTCTCCTATCGAAAACTGATGCTCAACTTGTTTAGATTCTCAACGTCGCTCTATCAGCGGTACCTGGCGAATCCAAATTAAATGGCTCATTGCTACAGCAGCAATCTTACCAACCATTCTTTTAGATATTGCATCTGATTCAATTATATTTAGATCCATAACACAAATTCTGTAGTCAAAAGTGCAACTTCTTAAGCAATCTTCTTTCCGGAAAGCAGTACTATGTTCTGGATCGGCCAGGAATATGTAAATTTAATGAAATTTCAAGAATTTAGTCAGCAACATAAATATTCAATCTTTAGTTTCACTAATTTAATCCTAATTTAGATATCTCATACATTCTCTGATGCAGTGACAGTCCCTAAAAGGTAAATTGTTGTTGGTTAGGGTGTAGAGAAATAACTCCCTTACTTTGTGGCTTTACTTCAGTTATTTCTTGGGTGAGTTAGTGCAACCTGTTTTTTCTTTGCTGAATCTTATTTGATTTACTAGTAGTTTTGGCACCTTTTCCTTTTCACAAATCTTCTGCTTTAACATAATTAAAGAGTTTAAAATTTCAGGTTTAACGGACAACCAATATACGCAGAGCTCTCACCAGTGACAGACTTTCGAGAATCACGTTGCCGTCAACATGAAGTGACCACTTGTTATAAGGGTGGATTTTGTAATTTTATGCATCTGAAGGCGATCAGTCCGGAGCTGGGAGAAAGGCTTTTTGGACGCAGGTACTTCAGTGTTCCTATGAATCATATGTCGTTCGTTTTAGGTTTTGGCTTCCCGTGAGTCAGAGTTGATCCCTCTTCTTAATTATTTCATGGTTGAATTCCTGAGACCTTCAATTGGCCAAAAGAAAGAAATCTTGAATACTATGTAATCACGAGAGGAGAAACCTAAGCATGAGGAAGTCATTCCGGAAGTACATTACATAGTAGAAAATTCATCACTGTAAACTTACTGCTTTTGCACGAAATATTTGCAGAGGTCGTTATGCAGATGAAGCAGGCCACTACCCGAGCGCAAAACGTGATCGTCGACGCGAACGATCACCACGCGATCGGCCTCGCGACGACTGGCGTGAGAGGGGACGTAGTCGACGATATTAGCGTACTGTGCATACAATGTTTTTTTTTTTCTTTTTTTTTTTTTGTTCTTTGACTCATGTTCGTTGTTGGATTTTGTCATTTTATATAGCATTTTATATAGTTTTATATGCAATGAATATTGGGAGAGCGAGAAATACCGCGACATTGTAAGCTACTCTAAGCAGTGCTTGTGGGTTTATTCACTGCTTTGTCACTTTTTTTTTTAAATGTCTCTGTGAATTCAAATATATTTAAATCTAAGATTAACTTTACTGAAGTATCTTTTTGAATTCCCGAATTGATATGCTTGACGTAAATATTCAAAGGCCTTCTTTGTTTAATGTTTGAAACCAGTGAATCCCTCCACTTTACAGAAGATTCAATTCTTTAACATGAAGTTAGACTTCGAAACTATTTAAAGTTCCTTTTTCTCTTAGATGGATTACTGGTTATCACTGATTTTAAAACGATTGATACTGGTATTATGTTCATGTTGTTATCAGTTTTAGCTGCGGGAGCTAATCGGATTCCTACAACATTTTGACGTTCTGTATTATATTTCCCAAGTAATAAGTGCTGCATTATTTTGTTATGGTTAATTACAGATTTTTTAATAAAACTTTCATTTCCAGAGGCCTACCATACTCTGCAGCATCAAAATCTTTAGGATTATGTTTATCATATCTCCTCTTGACGTGCACTTTGTACTATTGAAAGTGTACGCTGGCCAATTCTAATTATGGTCAACTTGATGACCTACAATTTTTATTTGTTATCTTCCCTCCTTTGCATCATAAAACCAACAACATCGAAGTCTTCCAGGATTTCTGCTTTTTCCGTAAAATATGGTTGCTCTTCGACTATGCCATATTTTTTGAAATCCTCCTTGGTTGGCATTCGAACTGTTTCAGGATAAAGTACCTGCAATATTATAGCTTTCTGATCTCCGGAAAAAAGACAGTGTAAGAGTGTTCAGGAAATAAAAAAAAAAGTATTCGCGAAAATTAAGCCGCAGAGGATCTCATTATCTATTTCTTCTTAGAGCATATATTGAAAACGTTCAAAAAAGCATCTGAATTTCACAAGTAATCTAATGCACCTGTTTGCTTTCGTCTGATGAAGTGTGGCAGATGCGACCAATCATTGGAATAATATACTGATTACAAACAACCACATAAAATCGTAGCAAATGGGCTTCTAATTCGATGTTTGGTCCTCTCAAATTTTTATTCTCGAGGAAAATCATGTCATCTATAATCTCAACTCCCTAAAAGATCATTCACATTGAAATATGATATATAAATAAAGCTTTTTTTTACAAAGATTTTCCCTTTTTTACAAAGGGAAGGTATGGATACAGAAAAGGAAGCGAAAATAGTCTTGAATTTCAATTTAGCGGTTTGAGTGTAAGATGAAATATTTAAGGAATACTGAGGTTTATTGAGCGTAAGATGAAAAAAAAAAAATGACAAATTAAACATGAGATCAATAAGACCGTCCGGTCAGTTGCTAATCATGAACTACAAGTGAAACAGAGAATTTAGTTTTTCAAGAATGGAAAAGATAACCCAAAAACAACGAAAAGCACCTCTTGTCGCAACGAAGCCTTAACAACCAATTTATCTAATAACCACGGATTTTCCATAGAAACTCGTAAAGATATAACTTTTTTGATCAATTCTCTTCCAAGCAATATGTAATCGTATGGAATACGAATCCGTTTTTCTAACTCATCTTTCATTTTCTGAAAATAAAGTACATGAAGAAATCCTTTTTCACCTTATATCTTCATTTTTAAGATCATCAAATTTCCATTAGTTGTAGTCAAAAATTAGTAAAATAAACCTCCTTCATCTCTCCGTAATACTGCAAATTGAATGGTGAAGCATATGCTGCCTTTTGCGTTAACAACAAATCTGTTCGTGCAAGACGACGATTCACTTCAACAACATCAAACTGATTACCAATACCTTAAACTTAAAAGCTAAAATCTAAAACTAATGATTTCAAAAACAATATTTAATTCTTTCCTCCTTAATTACTATATTCATACTACTAACGTATCGTGAAAAATGTGATTAATTGGTAATCAAAAAAAAATTCACAAAATGACTTTAGATTACTTGGATCATTAATTCAGTAATTAAAAGTTTTGCGCTCTATACTTTCCTTAGATAATCGAACATTTTACAGTTACAGATAATATGCTTAAAAGTATGAAATTTGTTCGTTAAAAATTCTCTGGAAGATAAATCAAATATAAATCGGTCCAGAAAAACTTTCTGTGTTCTAATAAGTTATAGAAAATGATAGCATGTAACTGACGTTCTCTCTTATCATATGGAAACGTTGCAATTCCTGGAATGCGCTTAGTATTTACATGATAAATCAAAATGCCGCATCTTATCCATTAACTAACCTTCTACATCTTTAAGTAAAATAACTTTCAGAGGTCCTGCTGATTTCAAATTCTCAATTTCTACAACTTCCAGTTTCATAAGATCTGGATGTTCGTCCGGATTCCGTTGCATACATCCCGGCTGTGTCGGTTCTGGAGTAAGAACTCTTCGTAGAACCCATGTGAACTGCAACAATAATAGTAATTGAATTAAGAGAAAATATCTGCCATTAAGGCGCAAATAAATTAAATTCTCGCAGGTAAGACAAACAATAATGAAGAAAAGTCATTTAACAGCAAAGAAATAATCAGTTAAGTGAAAAAAGCTTCGTATCCCATAAATAAGTTTGATGGAAGAAAAAAAAAAGCACAGAATCAGAAGTAATTGAAGTTATGTTCGATTGATAAAATTCAAATCTGAAATGAAGTTACTCACCCGATATTGCAAAATTGTATTGTTCGTAAGGTTGCCGAGACGTTTGCAAAGTGATAGAGAGAGCATCGAGAATTCCTTTGGGAAGCCAATTCAACTAGCTAACTTTTTTTTTTTTTCAGAAGTTTTATATCAATGTAATTGTGAATAATGAAATGAATTGTGTGAACATCGATCAATGATATCAGAATAAATTCTCTTTTCTACATGAAGAATTATGCAGCTGGAAATTATTTTTTGTGATAATTTAAATTTACTGACTTCATTTCATTCAATTATCAACTCTCAATCCCAAATGTTATTTTCATTCCCAAAGAAAATTTCCATCATCATTCAAAAAAAAAAAAAAAAAAAAAACATACTTCAGAATTTGAGAAAATGGAAAAATGTTAAATCTAAAATAGATGAAAAAAATAAACCCCCCAACCTAACCCAATCATAAACTTCCCGAAAAAGAGATAAAACTAATTCAGGTTAGGTTGATAATCGAATAGCGATTGTCGGGAATTCATAACGTGATCGATGGTAAATTCTCCGTGAATTTACGTGAGAATTGAGTAGGCTGTAGTTATTTATTTGTTAAATCTAAAATAGATGGAAGAAATAAACCTTCCAACCTAACCAATCCATAAACTTCAGATTATTTGATGAAGATTAATTGGTCATCCAGGATGGATTATTTAAACTTTGAACAATATCACAAGTTCTCTCTGTCTTTGTTTCCTTGATGCAAATTTCTCTGAGAGAGAATGTTACCTCTCTCTCTCTCTCTGTCATTTATTTCTTGATAGTTTATCATATACCAATATAGACATTCTGAATTTATTCGTTAAAACGTCTGGTAGTTATCACTAAGGGAGGAATGAATACTTAATTATTGGTGACAATTTTTAAATGCAATAAGGACAATAGAATTTTCAGTTGAGAAAAAGATGAATTTTATTGGAAAAGACGAATTAATCTTTTTTTTTTCTTCAATCTTTCTGTCATATATTTTTGTCACATTTAAGCATCACTTTAGTGTTAATCTGTTTCACTTTACTGAATTGCCTAAATTCGTAAAATTATAATAATATTAATAAAAATACAATCGAAAAATTCATATCTCACCTTGTTTACATACTTTATTTTTTGTAAATAACAAACTAATTAAATGAAAATTTTTTCTATTTGTATCTTTCATTCATCAATCGTTGTATTTAAGTTAGTTAAGAAAATTTCGAAAATTCATTGCCTAAACTTTTGTTTATTAGAGAATTCTCATCCAATATTTGCTTAAATCTCTCGTAGAGATCAATCTTCCTTCTTTTCCTTATTTTCTCTCCTGAAATGCGCAACTTTGAACTCAAAATTAATATTAATCTAAAATATTTTTCTACAGCTTATATTATCGAAAGTAATTGGATGGTAAAAGATGAAAAAGAAATGTTTTCGTTTTCTTTTTTCTTCTTTTCAAAGATTTAATGTCAGTAAAACTTGAGTCGTATACATAGAGACATTATTTACTTATTTATTTAATTGTTTAATTATCTATTTCCTTGTTTATTTATTTATATATTTGTTTATTTTATTCATTTATTTGTTTAGTCAGTTAGTTAATTAATTATTTAATTAATTGATCTATTTGCTTATGCATTTATTTATTTATTTATTATTGTTACTACTACTAATTGTTATTATTACTGTTATTATTATTATTAATAATTAGTTATTAATCATTTTTGTTATTATTAATTACTTGTTAGTTTTTTTATTGCTAATATTTTTAATATTACTACTATTATTGTTATTACTATTACTGCTGTTATTATTATTATTGTTTGTTCTTTAATTGCAATGGTAGTTCAACCCTTCGGAGAAAGGAAAGAAAGAGAGAGAGAGAAAGGGCAAAAAAGGTCTGTGATAGTTTGTCAGTTACGAAACTTCTAGATGGTATACTATCAATTTGCAACTTTCTCTTTTTTTTTTTTTTTTTGGCAAAATAACTAAGCCTAAGATAGAAAGGCTAACAAAGTCCAAGGAATAATCAATAGGGCCAAGAGTAGGAGTAGAAGATGAAGAAAAGTGATGAAGTAGGATAGACTAGACACTTTCATTTTCGTTGTGCATCTCTGAAAAAGAGCATTATATATTCTGATGGATGTGAAAAAGTCCTGAATAGGCTTGGTCAAGTTTAGGCAGGTGGACCTCTTGGCTTCTTTTTTTTTCTTCTTCTTCTTCCTTTTTTGTTTGTGAAAGAAGAGTTGGTCTATTCTCGAGGAAATTAGTCTATTCACGAAGAAATTCTCGAACAAGTAGTCATTTTATTTGTTCAATGAAATAAGCAATAGCATTTTAACAAATGATAATTTAAAGTATTACTTCATTAACAATCAGATAGTATTACTTCTGTTGTCTCATCTCTAAACAATAGTCAACGTTTTCCTTGTTCATTTTAATTTATTCTACTTTATTACTCTTTGTTTAGTCTTATTACAACCTGTTCGATGGAAAATTTTAACTTAGATAAAGTACTAGTCATATCAGTACACGTATTTAAATGTTTGTTCCTGCTTATAGCATACGTGTAACTCGTCTAAGAGTCTATGATAAATATATTAGAATTTCAGGTTAATAAAAAAAAATGTAATTATTATCTGGTGTGGTACCTAATCTTCATATTTTTGTTAATAATGGTTTTTATTATTCTGATATTGATATTGTGAAACTAAGGAAATATCAAAGGTCAGAGTTTTTTGTTTCCTTTTTTTTTTCTCATTTCAATCAATGTATGATAGGAATTTAAGCAAAGATTAACTGCAGAAAAAATAAAAATAAAAATATTTAAAAAAAAAAAAATTTTTTTAGAAGTCATATAAATCTTAAAATAAACTTTCATACAACGATGGTTTTTAATTATAATGTTTGATACTCTCGCAGAACTTGTTGATACTTTTAAGTGCATTATAAAATGATAGCATTATGTGATATATTTTAGGTGATAAATATATATGATCAAGAAATTAATTGATATCATCAATGCTTGTAAACAAATCGGAGAGTTTATCATTAAAAGAATTTGAAAATGTTTTGCAGTACGTCGTCATTCGGTTTTGCATTCTGCAATAAACATTATATTACATTACATACATACATGCATACACATACACACACATACACATACATACACGCACGTTAGGAGTAGATTTGCTATTCTTTTTTCAACGATACAGCAAGATGAACATTTCAAATGAAGAGAACATTGTGAAGTGTTATTTAGCTCTCGGACATATAATATATCTCTTTGAAATGATCTGCAAAATCTTTTCCTAAGATATTTTTTTAAAATTTGATAATGATATTCATTATGATAAATGACATCAAAAAAGAAAATGACATCTGCTAAAATAGTATTTGTTAAGATTTTTTAAAAGTATGATGGGAAAAGAAAATGTTGATTATAATTAATTGTTTTTCTTTAATATCTTCTTTAAATAATTGTCAAACAAAGAAGATTTTTGAAAATTTCTTAAAGGAGGAATTTACATCCCTCCCAATTAATTTCTTATTAATGCGATGATTATTTTTCACTCAATGGAAAATTTATGAAAATAATAAAAAGTGACAATTTGCAGTGTAGTAATTTCTTCAAAATTCCTACATCTATCATTGAAAGATGCTTGAGATAATTAATAAAGCATTTTTTTGTTTACAACAAAATTTAACTATTATTCTATTTTTAATCTAAATTGATTGTGATAAGAGCTATTTTATTTTGATTCAATTCTTGCATCATTTAATGTCCATTATTTAATCTGAAAGGTGAATTAATTTCTGTTTAAATTAAGCAACTTTCTGCAGGAAAATGAAATTTGTGTAAATGTTGACTTTAACAATTTGTAGCCAATGTATCTTTTAAAATATTCAAAAATATCAGTTATTTAGCCAAAAATGAGGAAATAATCGGCCAATATCATTGCATACAATTTTATGCTGTAATTTCATATTCATTCACATTTCATTAATTTATGTTACTTTCCTCCTATGACTTTTAAATTTCGAATTTTTCTATTCTGATCATTCAAATTATGCTAATCATTCTTTGCTTAAGCTATTATCTTTCACCTGCATAAAACGACTGAAGTTAAAATACCAATAATATAGCAGGAAGCAACTTGAATATTATAAAATATATGCAAATATGACACTTTTTTTTTTCCCAAAAATATCCTAGAAACAATTTCATAGTATTATAAATTACCATTAATTTTTATGTTCTAGTTTAATTTTTAAAGACAATAATGTAAACAACACTTTTTCTGATTTCTCATAATCATAAATTTTATTTACAATCATTAGACGGAGCAATAATTATTTTCATCGCTATTGTGATTTGTATATATGAAAAAAAAAAAAAAAAGATACTACCTATATTACCTATTTATCATATTTATCATTTCAAATTGTTTATCTCTTTTATTTTTAGTATTTAGAATTCTCTATTAAAACAAGTCTAAAATCTTGATTTCTTATAATTTCTGTATGGAAGATTTTATCTGTTTTAGTTACATATTTCACCATAATAAATTAATTTTGTAATTGAAGAAATTTCATACCAAAAAGTTTTAGAAATCAATTATCTAAACTATCGTCTATATTTTATGTTTAGCCATCGTTCACCAATGTTTGAAAAGAGCAATTGCTGATCATTTTTTTTAAGGTGACAAAATTTGACATAATAATTTAAGAGATACTATTGACATTCATTCAAAACATATTTCTATTCGAAGTAATATTCTAATCATTTGCATAATTAACGCAGTTAATTGATACCATCTTACTAATAATGTTTAATATTATCTAATTATTCCGTTAAATTCACCAAAAATTATTTTTGTAACAAAAAATCATTTTCTAATATTAACACTATCAATTGATTTGAAATTATCAGACTCATTGTAGTTTAATCGTTCTTTATTTTTCTTTTTCCGCTTATAACTTCTCAAAAATTTAATTTCGTTACTTTTTCTTCGATCAACCCTATTCGTCTACTTTATTATATAATTGTAGAAAGATCTGTAAAAGATGATCGTAAATTATACTTGAAATATTCAAAGATGATATTATTCAATAGAAACAGGATATTATCATTAGTACTATCATAAGAGTTGATAAAAATATTTCATCCTTTCATCAATTTAAAATCGTTGACATACATCAAATTTGAACAAAGATTTAGGATTTAGGCCTAAAATGAAAAATGTTTATCTTTCTTTTTCTAGCTAATTATTATAGGATCAGAATTTGTAAGTTCTGTACATTCTTCTTCATATATGAAATTAAACATTAATATAACCAATTTAAAGAATTATTTTTTGACTAACAAATAATAATAACATTGATATTTCCGAAAAATTTGTTCAGTTTTACAAAATTTTTACTTTAATTCATTCGTTTTTTGCAGTAATTAGAATATGTCAATAACATACACTTTCTTATTGTTATAATAAATATACAATAGATTAAATTTTGTTACCTTAATTAATTACATTTAACATGATAAAGTATTACTCTAAAATTTTTTAATAAATCAATTTTTAGACATATTGAGAAAGGTAACACGGTTTATTTATACTTCTAATCATCCTTTTCTAAAATGAGTCAGGAAGTAGAGTAAATTTTGAAGAATTGTTAGCTGAGTAAATTTTCTCTTTCTTATGATTTATTGAAAAAGGAAAATGAAAACGTGCTATTGTCAAGGGAATTGATATGAAATTTAAAGAAGAAAAAGATGGAAATTAGGATCTTTTTGGCTTTTTTTTTGTTTTTCTTTTTTTTTTTTTAAAGACTCTCATTCATTTTTCTTTCATAAAAGTGCATAGACATGTCGAGTGGAACAGATTCATTGCACATCATTGTTTTTCTTCTTATTCAAAAAAAAAAAAAAATGTTTTTATAACTAAAATATTCAATTCTAAAATAAATTATTTGGCTATCATTGATTGTATCATTGGTAGAAATTTGCTTTGTGATTTTATTAATTTGAAAAGACACATCGCAAAAGAAAAAAAAAGAATTGAAAAATAGTAAAATGTTATTCTTTCACTAATTATTTTATAAATTTGATCGCTTATTATAATAATAAATTTTGCTTTTGAAATTGAAATTTGAATTCATTTTCATTCTGATTGCTAACAAATCAATAAGTTCTCGAATGTGACATTGATCACAAAATGTAATTGTATGAAAATAGTATGAATGATTGTTTTTTGTTTTTATAAGAGAAATAACGAGTAATTGAATTGCAGTGGAAAGAATTCGCATCGGTGACATTCGTTATTCCAGCAAATTGCCAGAATATTGTAACTGGCATTTGCCAGTTATTCCATCATCTACGCAAAGTGATCGATGTCAATTACATTCCATTGACGTTTGGCACGCACGTGAACGTGGTTTAATTCCAAAATCCTCAAATCAAGAATCAGCGTCCATTATCGAGTGGCAGCTATCAGAACGAAGGCCTATTATTGGCGCTAATTGTCCAAAACACAGGTAAGCTTATATGATCATAAATTTTATTGTTTTTTTAATTTATACTAATTTTGAATGAAATTGTTATTTTGTTTGTTTATGAAAATTACAAAACGGAAATTGAATTTTCCAATTCTTAAAAATTCAGAGAGAAAAACTCAGTCCAATTACTGTACATATAGACATATTGATTTTGTTTTTCGGATTTTTCAAAGAATTCAAATCATATAATTTATTACATTAAAAAAAAAAAAATCAAGTCCCAGCTTATTATTACGATCTAAATTTTTGCATATTACTTATGATGAGAATTTCAAAATAGTTATTGTAGTAATTTAAAATAGGTAATCATGCAGTGAGAGTAATTTATTAATTGAAATCATTATTAATTGGTAAAATATATCTCAGATAGGAATAGTTATGAAATAAGTAAATATTCCTTCCGGATTAATTTTTTTTTTTTTGTTAAATTTGTTTGAAGAAATGGTAGCAAAGTTATATTTTAATTGGCCAGTTTCCCAGTTTCCTTTTTGTTTTTTTTTTCCTCCACTATTGACTTAGCCTCTTATGTGCTCTGTCTTTTGTCCTAAACTTATTTTCTTTTTTCTATGAATATAACAAGTTAGCCTCTTATATATTAGCTTTAGTGTTTTCACTTTTAACTTTTTACATTCCCTATAATTTTCAAGCAAATGTAGTTTTGAATTATATTTTCAAAAGCTATCAAATTAGAATAAAATATCATTTCTATTATTTTCACTTCAAATTATAACTTTTTTTTTATTGCAATGTTGCTATCGCTACTTGTATGATTTTAAAATTGAACTTCAATTTTTTAAAAATTACATGATAATGCTTTATATAAAAAAGTTCTTTCAAAAAATACAGAATGGTGTTTTAACCTTCAAAGAAAATCATTTGAAAAATATATGTAAGGACAAAAGAGGAGAGAAAAGGTTGAAAAAAAGAAAAAACTGGAAAATATTTATGTTATATTTCATGATAATTTTTTACTTTTGGAATAAATTATTGCTATCGCTGTAAATATTTGAACTTTAATTTTTTGAAAAGAAAAAACTTATGTAATAATATTTTATAAAAGTCCTTTCAAAAAATGTCTAAAAATGATGTTTGGCATTTTTTTAAAAGCTAAACAGAAAGAAACAAAGAAGGAAAAAAAAAATTAAAAATGACAAAAGAAGAAAAAAAAAACAATGAATAAAAGATATTAAAAATAAAATTAATAAATCCCAATAAATTTTTCCATTTAATGATCGCTAAAAAAGATTAGCTAATTGCATTCTATTTGATTTGAAATAATTCAATTCCTATAGTTGACCTTTGTTAACTTTGGCTATTATTACCAAATTATATTAATTGTTACTTTTTTTTTGCATATTTTTTGATCAAGTTACTACTAATTCATATTTTCAATTCTATACTTTTTTATATGAATTTTACAAAAAAAAAAATTTGTTATATTTCTAGAAAAAAAAAAACTAAAAATCAAAGGTTACCAAAAATTGATAAAGATGTAAAGTCAGCAATGTGAATGCAATTAATAATATATATAATTGCAGTCAGACATAGATGAAATCATAGTGAATGTTAGTCAAATGTTGTGCGGGACGGGTTTTAGCACTTTTAATTTGTAACAAAATTGAACAAAGAACATAGGTATTTTTTGTAACTTCACGAAATGAATTTTAAGATGAAAATTAAGTCATTTCGAGTGATTTATCGATTGCTTAAACTTATACTATTATTAAATTTATTGCTATTATTCAATTTTATTCAAGTTTAATTTACTATTGCTTTAATTGTTAGCCATATCAAATCATTCAATTAAAAATCTCTGTTAAAAGTTTAATACAAAATATGTTATTTTTAGGAATTACTATACAGTTATGTCATCACAACAATCGTTGACACCACAGATTATTACTAGTAAAAATTTGCCAGCAAACGGTATGGTACCAATGGCTAGCGGTACTTCTTCAACAAACCAAATGGGTACCGCACTAAAAACACCTGTACAATCAGGTGCAATAGCATCCTATCAAGAAGAAGAAGGAATTGATTGCTCACCTTGTTGCAGTAACGATGTTCTCAGGTTTATTTTTCATTCTAATTTCTCAAATTCCTTTTTTTGAAAGTTCAAAAAAATATTAATGCTTGTATTTTCATGTTGCTGATATCATTATGATGTGACAAATTCAATGACAATATTTGAAATGGTCTTATTTCAGGCGAACATTCCGAAATATTGTTTACGGACAAATCTTGTCATTATGCTTATGTGGTACAGGCGTTGGTAGTCAGTTACTCAGTAATAAAGGAGTGAATACTCCGACAGGTACCAATTCAATATTCAAAATGAATTTCAAACAAAATAAAGCTTTTATTAGATTAGATGTAACCCCTAAAACTATGAAATTTACTAGTTTTGAAATTGCATTAGAATTATTGAATAACGAAATCTTCAAAAATAAAATCATATTATCTTACTTTATGTTGGCTTAGTGAAAAATTACATCTATAATTAAATATATTAAGTAGGTCTTAAGTTAAAAATAAACATTTTTAACTTATCTAAAACTATTTGCCATTAGCTATTGTTGCAAGTGAAAGAATTGAAAAATAAATAAGAAATTCTATAAGCAAATTTTTATTTGTAAGCATTTTGCAAAAATTGAATTACAGCTCAAAGTTTTCTTAACTATTTCCTCTTATCATCGATTTATGGAACAGCGCTAGTATTTCGAAAAGGAGAGAATGCATTTTTACCAGTGCTCAGGGAACGTGGATGGCGCTATTTGTTGTTAGCTATTGTAGATGTTGAAGCTAACTATATCATTGTTTACGCTTATCAATTTACTAATTTGACTAGTGTACAGGTAATTTTTATTACATTTCGTTATTCTAACCTTTTCAAATAAATGTTTTTTTTTTTTTTCAAAAATAAAAAATATTCTTATCAATTTCAAATATTTTAATATTTCATTTCTTCTTTTTAGTAATTTCAACTATTGATATTTTAGTTGCTGGATTGCTCAACGATACCGATGGTATTACTATTATCGTGGTTATTCCTTTCTACACGCTACCTCTTGACACATATAATCGGTGTTGGAATATGTCTTATCGGAATTACTGTTCTTATTTGGGCTGATGCTTTGGAAGGAAAAGGTACTTCTGGAGGTATGTGTTTTAATTTTAAAATAGACAAGATAAATTAATTATATGCACCTCGTAGGTGATCAAAAAATCAAAACAAATATTGATATAATAAAAGATTACCATCACTATTTTTAGTATCATAAAATGAATTAATAAAATTACGATCAAACAAGAAAAGCAATAAAGAATTACAGGAACAGACAATAGCAATAAAAATTTTCCAATTAAAAAATCAGATTTTGTAAAGTGGGAACATATTTGATGAAATTATGTTAAAGAATTATTTTTCTCCTCTGTTGTAGTTTCTCTTTCTCTTTTAACTATTCTTCTACGGATTATACTTAGGGCATAAAAAGTGAAACATTTATGAATAACAAAACGGTTACATTTGTTATGAATAACTTAAGTTTGTCAAAACTTTCCTTATTTAATGATTTAGCAAAGGTAATTAATTATCTTGCTTAAAGAAACTTAATCTATTATTTTTTGAAAATTTTTATTTGAAATTTAGTTTTCTAATATTTTTTTTTAGTTACTTTGATTTATTAACTTACTACTTTTCTTGGTCAAAAAAAATTTACTCACTACTCACATTTTAGAATTTCTATTATTTGTTTCAACTTTGTGGCATATATAAAAATAAAGAAATGCATATATATATAAGAAATAGAAATGATTAGTGATAACACAGTTATAAAATTGATAGCATAACTTAGTAGTAGCAGTAATGCTATAGTAATGAACAGATTGTAATTTATTTCTAATGCAAGTTTAATTTTATTTCATTTTTCATTTCATCAATAAATTTTTTCAGATTCTAATCGAGTATTAGGTGATGTATTGTGTTTGATTGGCTCAATTCTATACGCAATTGGTAATGTTAGTGAGGAATTTTTGGTGAAACAAAATAGTCGAATTGAATATCTTGGCATGGTTGGCTTATTTGGCTCAATCATCTCCGGTATACAACTGTAAGTTTATCAAATAATATCTTATTAAAATAATAAAATGTAAAATTGATTTTTTTCTTTTATATTTGATAAAATTAATATTTTAGCGCTACCTTAGAGCATCGTCAATTAGCATCAATTAATTGGTCAGGAATGATCATAATATACTACCTTTTATTTGCTGCATGTATGTTTCTATTCTATTCAATGGTCAGTGTGGTTGTACAAAAATCTTCCGCTCTTATGTTCAACTTATCAATACTTACTGCCGATTTTTATACTCTTGTTTTTGGCTTATTCATGTTTAAATATGAAGTAAGTTAGTTATCTGCTTTAAAAAGAAAAAAAAAAAAACTATTATTAACATTGGTAAAATAATTAATCTATTGAAAAAGATGATTTAAAAATGATCAAGATTAGCAGGTTTAGATTATCTATTTTATATAAATTTTGATCATTTTAGATAAAAATTAATTCCTTTAATTTGTTTTTTTAAAATTTAAATAAATTTTCAGTTTCATCCGTTATATTTCTTGTCGTTTGCCCTAGTAATTATCGGTTCCTTAATATATTCAATCCGAGAAACGGAAAGGCGTGATCCGGATGAGCCACGTAATATATGCTGCTTATTATGTCATTGCTGTACAAATGATGATAGACAATCATCACAAATTCCTCAACAGTCTTTTGTAGGTTATTTTGCAAAGTTATTTTTTACATATAAAAAAATTAAAGTTTGTTTTTTTTTTTTTTTTGATGAATTTTTTTAACTGATATTACTAGGTATCGATTTTTCGATTTGTGAATTTAATTTTGATGATAAATTTAAGAATCGGATTTCGTCGATACAACCAAAAAGCGGAATTGGAATAACGAATATTCCGGTATGTGGTGGGACAACTGCATATCCGAGAACTACAAATATTAGACATTGTCCAGTACATGGTCGACAAATTCCCATTTCACAACAGCAACCATCAACTAATGCAGTGGAAACATATGCATAATCTTCACATTTACATTTATGAAAGAATTTTTCTTCATGAAAATGTTGAAATTACCATTTTTAAAAAACACTACTTGGTTAATCATTAAATATGACGAGAAATAAAAATTTTTGAATTCATGAAATTCATCTGCAATGGAATATTTTGTCTCTTATTTAAATCAATATGGCAAATTGTTTATGAATCTCTAAAAGTCATTGTAAAATGGCTGTAAAATTATAAACAGCTAAGTAATCTGAATTGAAATAGAAATAAGGGAGCACAAAAAAGGTTTAACATCTATCCACAACTGATTTCTATCATCCTGAATTTAGTAAATATGGATGTATTTATTTTTATATTTAAAGATTAGATGAGATCAACTAAGTTGTTTTTTGTCGAAGTTCTTCAAAATTGATGGATATCAGATTTCCATAGCAATATTTATGAAAGGTGGATGAATTGAGCATAGTAATTTTGGTAAAATTACCATGTAAATAAAGAGATGGGTAACTAGAAGTTAGAATTTTCAAATTTGAAAAAAATTCACTTCTAAGCTGAACAACAACGATTTGAAATACGAAACCTATCAGTTTCAGTTGAAATTTTTTAACTTAAAAAGTTATCAAAGCAATGATTACTCACTCATTAATTTACATACAAAAACGATGTTTTGCTACAAAGTTAATGTTAATATGCTAATTATACTAATATGCAAAATTAAAGTTAAAATTAAAGTTTAAGCATCAATGAACAAATTATTTTGAATAGAATATATATTATTAATATCAATGGTAGCATTATGACAATAATACTAGCTGTAAGTTAATTTATTACTATTTATTACTAACAAATTTTAATCACATGAAATTATTCTTTTAATATTTTGTTTAAGCAATTATTATGATTAACCACAGTTTGATTTTAATATTTTGCTTAATTGAGCAATTATTATGATTAACCACAATTTATTTTTTATTTAATTTTGTCATATTTACCATTTTTCAATAATATTTTATTGCATTTTTCATGTAATTACTTTAAAAAGAGTCAATTTTATTCGCATCTGACTAAATTATCATTTAATTTTAATCTAACATATATTTTATTACTTCATTACTATTTTGATTTGTTTTAGTTAATTGCCGAACCATAAATGAATCATTTTCTATCCGAATTTCAACTATATATATTAACAGTCTTCTCTTACTTCTTTTTATTGTTTTGTTGCTCTTTTTATCTTTATAAAAATTGAATTATTATTAAATAAGCAATGAATTAATGAAATCAATCTGCTCTCCTTCTTGATAACGATGGTTGATGTTTCGAATTTCAAGAATTTAGTTGTGAATGATAGTATAATTATGAATGATAGCATGTTAATTATGAATGATAGTACGATAATTATGAATGATAATATGATAATCATGAATGATAGTATGATAATTATGAATGATAGTATGATAATTATGAATGATAGTATGATAATTATGAATGATAGTATGTTAATTATGAATGATAGTATGTTAATTATGAGTGATAGTATGATAATTATATTTCTTGTATATTTTATGTCAATTACATGCTGTAACAAATGGCACTGTTTCAATTTCATTCCTTATTATCACAAAATTTTGATAATATTTGAAATAATAATTATTCAAATAATAATAATCTCGTGCATATATCAAAACTTTTAATTTATGTTTTAGAAAATTTATATATTTTAAACACAAAATTTCTTACTTAATTTCATTCTTCTAATAGACAAATATATTTTATAATGACTTGTAGCAATAACTTAAGCTAACTAACTTATTTATTTATTTATTTTGCTCATTTCACGTGCTTCACGTTTAATACGTCTTGCTACAGCAGCAACCAATGCTGCACCACGTCCACTTCCATCTTCCGACAACATTAATTGATATTCTAAATTTTTTGGCAATAATTGATCAATTTTTTGATCCATAATTCTAGCAAAATGTGGATGAAAACGAAATAATGAACCATCGATGCCAACTGTAACATATGGTTTCTGTAAACGATTCAATAAACAAGTAATTCCAGCTGCTGTAAGATGTGCTGCTCTGAAATTTGATCAAATATTTTACAAAAATAAATTGTCAATTAAAATTTTATCAAATTTTATCTTATTAATACTATATTTCACAGCAATATTTTTTTTCCCCCTAGAATTTATGTCATTATTATTTTCTAAATTTATGATAAAAATTTCAAACCTTGTACTAATCACCGAACAAACATAAGCAACAATTTCACAATCTTGAATTGTAACATGTTCCACACCAATATCTTCCAAAATTTGTACTGTTTTCTGATAAAGTTTACCATCACCTTGTTCAGCTTCAATTTCTGATACATATTTTGTTGGAAAGCAATGTGGTTGAGATATAGAATCATAATCACCATCAAATAATAATTTTTCTTTAGCCAGATAAGCTAACACGTAACGTACCAATTCACCCATATACATTCCAGAGATCATTTTTTCAAATATATGAAATCCTGGATTAATTGTTCGCTCATCCACCTGTGAATCATAAATTGTTCGAATGAAATCTAAACATCCATCATCACCAAATGCGCCCCATTCCATATTAATAATCATTTCTTTTGGATATTTATCCTCATGAAATTTGAATTTTTTAAATTTTGGACAATTTGATAATTTCTCCATGTAACAAGCATTGGTACCAGTTCCAAGAATTACACCAATTTGACATGTATTTTCTTTGAATGCGCATGCCATTAAGGTACCAACTGTATCGTTCAGTAAAGCTTCAATGTCTATATCTATATCTTTACGTCTGTTACACGCATCACGTAAAAATTGAACGACATCTTTGCCTTGTACGCCACTTGCGCTAAATCCTTTACTCCAGTGCATCAGTATTCCGGACGTTAAACCTTCCTGTGATACGGGAAATGAAAATGTGAAACCAAGTGGTAATTTATTTGCACCTTTAAGATCATTATCTTCCATAAAATTAGCCAAACATGCAGCAATATGATCGAAAAGCATAATTCCGGTACCTTTCATTACACTATCCGGTACACCATAAATTTTTCCTGTGATTTCAGCTTCGGTACCACTTAAGCGTATAAGTAAAACACGAAAATTGGTACCACCTAAATCCAAAGCTAAATAATCGCCTTTTTCGGTACCATTTGGAATAGCTCTTACAAATGATGGTAACATTTTCAAACATGATTTCACGCCAGGTTCATCACTTAAACCTTTTTCCATTTTATTTTGCATTTCTTGCATTACACGTTTTAACTGATCATCAGATAATATCAGCGGTTTGCAAAATTCTTCAATTTTTTTAAATTGACCATTATTTCTTTGGTCATAAAATAATATTTCACGAGTCATATTCCTCGTTTTAACCTGAAAAATTATTTAGATTGAAAAAAAAATTTAAATGAAATCAAAAGAAATTGATACCTTTTTCATTTACACATTTCATTTTCTGAGTGAGTAAATAAATGCAACAGATAGAACTACTAACCACTCTTCTATAGCAAAATTAGAAAAATAAATTAATTTTACAATATTTTTTCCTTTTTCTTTAGATAATCAAAAATTTGCATGTTATATACAAATTCAAAAATTTGCATGTTATATACAAATTCAAAAATAAATTATCAAATTAAGTCCTCCAAATCTATTTCGCTCTTTTTTTTTTAAGCCAAAAAATATTTGCAGTATGGTGAATTTTAATTTAAATAATATTCCTAATAATAATATGAAGTGCAAATCTATTTTGATGCATAATACACATAATGCTTGAGTTTTAAATTATTTACTTGAAACGTCAATTGGTTGACGTGAAACGTTGAAAAAAAAAGTTTTAGTTTGCAAGTGGACTTCACATAAATAATAAACAAATGATTTGAGAAGACATAAAAGCATGCAGAAATATTCCTAATGGATAGCGTTCGTTTTTCAAAGAATTAAATAAATTTTTCAATAATTTTTTTTTTCTTTGATGAATTTTTGATCACTGAGAAATCCAAATGATCTCAGAGAATTGGAATTAAGCAATTAATATGGAAAATAAATGTATTTATTGATCTTTAATTTTACTCCAAGGATACAAAGCCATTCATTTTTTTTCTCTTTCATTTCTCTTTTTTTTTTCAGTTTTTAGGAAAAATTGAAGTGTATTTATTATTTATATATATATGTAATTACTTATTTATTGTTTATTATATTTATTATGTATTTATTATGAAGTAAAGTGTATATATTCATTAGGAAAAGTGAAATGTACAAACTGTTAAATGAAATTAAAAAGATGGTAGAAAAGGTAAATACAAATTAGTGTAAATGAAAAACTTATTTTAGCCCTTTGATCCGTTCATTTTTTCTTCTTCCTTCATTTTAATTTTTTAAAATTTTTTCTTTCTTTCATTTTTTAATTTTTTTTCCTTTTGAATATTTTTCACTTATTTATTTTTTCTCTTTTTCAGTTCTCTTTTTTTCCGTTTTTCACATTTTCAACTTTTTTTTTAAATTTTTTTTTTAAGTTTTTCATTTTTTAATTTTTTCTATTGATTTTTTTTTCAATTTTTTGATTATTTACATTTCTTTGTCAAGATCAAAAAAAAAAACAAGAGGATCAAAAACAAAAGGACAACAGAAAATTTATTCATTTTTAAAGTTAAAAATTTATTAAAAATTTTTTACATTTTACAGAAGAATTGGACAACTCTTAATTTGATGTATAAGCTCTATATTTTTAAATTCATTTTAATCCTCTACTACTTTTCAATCATGGCCGGGTCGGTTTAATTTTTGTCTCACTCATATAACCAATATCACTTCGACTTTGGCGATAGGAACAATTTGAAAAATATAAATGGAAATTAAACTGAGACAAATTTATCATTTAATCAATTTATTATAGCATAAAGAAATATTACGAACATTCAGTTAAACAACCTTCAGCTCAGCTAAATCAATCAGTAAAATGTCCAAAACTATATGGTATTGTTGAACTCGAAGTGAGAATAATAAATTTAAACAACTGAAGACTTTTTTTTTCTTTTGCTAAGTCCTACGAAAACTTTTATCCTAAATTATTGATATCATTAATGATAAGAAAAGATATAAGAGATATGTCACACTGTCACTTTTGAAATTTTGCTATTTTTAAATCAATCATAATAATCAATAATTACTATCACTGTTACATTTATAGATCGAAGTAACAGAATTGCTAGAAAATATTTCGATTGCTTTGCATTATTTACAAAAGATTGATTTACTTTGTGCGACTAATAACGAATTGCAAATTTTTCGAAATGATATTGCAGCAGTGATAGCTACAGTAACAGATCTGAAATGCAAAATACAGAAAGCATTCAAAGATATCACTTTTCAGTAAAAAAAAAAAAAAATTTTTTTTTTTTCTTCTTTTAATTGTAAATTTTTAAAAAGATATTTATACCATGGAATAAATAATCTAATTATTTAGCTAATTATCTATTTAATTGTTTAATTAAGAGTTTACTAATTTTTTTTTTTTTTAAATATAATTTCAGGGAAGATATGCAATGTTTAGCATCAAGTAAAGAGAGTATTCATGGATTAAATTCAAGAGATAAAACATGGCGTAACATTCATGAATCAAAAGAATTAGATGAAACACAAAATGAATCGATGGCATTTCATCGTCGTTTTGCAGCTGGTTCTTCCATTATTACTTCAAAAGAACAACATCTATTACAGAAAGAAATAAGACAAAAAGATAAAAAACAAAAACCTAGAAAAAATGATTTGGATATTTTCGAAAAGATTAATCAAGATTTTGGACAAATTAGTTTGAAATTGAAGCAACTGGAAAAACTGTCGAGCTATGATATTTCCAATAATTCAGAATTTCCAATTTCATCGAGCGAACGAAATGTTAAAAACTTCGATGAGGGTAAAAAAAAAACCAAAACAAAAATTCGAAAGATGTGAAAATTTCTGACCCAATGACATTTTTGAAGCAAACCAAATATGAACAATTTCAGTCAAAATAAGATTTTGACTAAATATGAAAGAACTGCGAAAATTTTGAAAAAAATTCGCTCTTCTATTTCACTGATTATGTAAAATAAAATAAAAGAATATTTTAAATTGAAAGACAAATCAATTCAAATAGGATATGAAAAGTCTCAAATTAAAGTACATTTTGAGCTATATGTTTCATCCAGAACAGTAAATGTAAAGTTTAAATTCTTAAGAACTTCGTTAAACTGCACCAAACTTTTAGAAAATATTTCCTTTTTTAAATCAAAATATTTAGAACATTATTAGATATACAATCGTCAAATATTCCATGCATCAATCTACAAGTGTTAAACTTCATATCACTAAATTTCTTGGAACTTTTTCTGCTTAAATCTCATAGCAATAATACTTATCACAAATAACTTACTGTTAACTAAAAAATCAAATTTTTACAATTTTTTTTTTACAAAATTTTTTTTTCGTAACAAATCATTAACGGTGCAATGATATTGTTGTAACTTGCAGTTACTTAATAAAAATATGCAAAAAAAATAAGATATATACTTTTATTCGGGAAAAACTGGTCGATCACGGATAATTGAAATGAGAATTAATGTTGCTAAGAGGAAAAGTTTCATTTCTCACGTACAAATTTTGCAAAGTGATCAAAGAATGCTTGATAAAAGTTTAATTTGCATTTAGTTTGTGTTATCATCGGCCAATTGATACATTAAATGACTTAAAATATTTGCATTATAAAATAATTTAACATCCACTGCAACAGTTACAATATAAATAATCCCTTTGCATGTCAAAAATTAATTAATAATTATATGATTTCTTTAATTAATAATTTTTAATTAATAATGCAACTATACATATATAATAAATACATTTAACTGCACTAAATATTAGCTCGTAACCAATTAAATAATTTTCACACAATTTTTATTCTAATTTTAATGCAAGAAATAAACTTTCAAGTTGAAACAGAATAATTTAAACTTATTATTTCAATAATTCATGCAGATATCGTAGCTTTATTTGATGGCAATTTTGAGTTTCAAATAATAGTCTATGGATTTTCATCAACCTGCAATAATTGAATTATTAAAAAAAAGAGGAAAAAAAAAACTTTCATAAAGATTGATGCGTCTAGACATCTTTAATTAACTTCAAAGTTTCAAATTGTTTGAATTAGTTTGTGAATGCGTAGCTATCTCTTATCAATTCAGTTAAATCTTATTGTACAAATATGTTAAGCTTTACTTTCATATCACAAAACAATGCTATTCTTAAGATTAAATTAAATTAAATAGAGAAAGATTTAATAAGAAGATAATGAATATTTTTATATTTTGTTTTACATATTTTTTAAATCATATTTGTACTAAAAAAAAATGCCGTAAAATTTTAAATTTATTATTTTCAATGAATTTCCCACTGTTTTTTTCAGTAGAAATACATTTATTGCAAACATAGAACCTTTGTTACTTACATTTTTGTTTATCAAAAATAATTCGAGTGGATGTTGAACTGCAACAGATTCAAGCGATCCTAGCAAAGAAGTCGGCAAACGGTAGAAAAAGATGATTATCATTATAGGCTGCTGCCCCTTCCGTTTAGTGTCGACTCTTTCGCTGCGTTGGGTGGGTTGGTGGGTTAGGGGTTGGGGGTTGTGGGTTGACTCAAAATGGTGTATTTGTGATCATTCGATATAGCTCGATATTGTTACGCTTCATTATTATCCATTACAAAACGAGAATAGCACAGGCCATCTCTTTATCGTTGTTGTTTTACAGGACAATCTTCGATATCGTTCAAATTCAGTTGACCTGAAAAATTTGCACCTTTTCTGCTTCAGTATTGATTTCTCGGAGAGAAATAGCTGGTAGTGCGTAAAAATGAGAGATAAGGTTTAATTTTTTTTTCATTTTTGTTCAGCGAGTTCTAATGTTTTGACCTTGCAACTGCATAAGATATAACATGAGTTTTCGTTGATGCAGACGAGAGTTTCCATATAAGTTGGCAAATTTCTTGCTTCTGCTTTATCGTGGCTTATTTTACAACTTCCTGGACACTCTTAAAGCTAATGCAATTAAACAGATGGGTGAATTAAACTGATTTTTAACAGTCCTTTTTGTCAGCAAGATTTCTAACTTTTCATATGTGAAAGCAAATATAGGGTACAGTGGAAGATTATTTGTTTAGAATTATTGGTTTGGAATCTGTGACATCGGTTGCCTTATGAAGTGATGTTTTTGGAGAAACTTTAACTTTTTTTCTCTAGAATTGGCTTAATCATGTTTATTTTTAGTGGCGTAAAAAGCGTATGCGTCGGCTGAAGCGTAAGCGAAGGCAGGCGAAGAAGTGATTAATGTTGGAAGTGAGAAAAGGAGATCCTAAAATATTCTGTGAGTTGCAGTCAGCTTCAGTTTAAATCAGGATGTTCGGATAACTTCCATTTTGCTCATTTTCTTGAGATAATGTTGTTTAGTTGTAGCTGTGCCCATTTTATGCAAGGAAGCAGTAAAAGGATTTAAACGTAATTTGTTACAGTGGTAGAGCAGAATTATTTCCCAGAGCATTTAATTTTCTGATTAATTCAACTTTGCATATAATCAAATAGGATTTGACCACATTATCTGGGAGGTGAAACTTTATCTGTCAATCTCTTTGTCGTTGTTTGCTCGTTAGTTTTTTGCTCTTCCTAATGGTTGTTTTTATATTGCTTGACAGAAGTTTTTGCTGTTGTCGCTAAAATAAAATATACATCATAGTCATTTTGTTACACGAACGTACATTCCATGTAATATATATCGTATATTTGCATATATGTTGGGACTACAATTCTGAAGTAGTACAGAGATAATGGTGGGAGATGCAGTAATATAGATTTTGCGACGTAGACATTCTGCAACTGAGAGACATTTCTAATGATAATAGGCGCGTGGATTGTAGATTGAAAAGCAATGGATATAAGAGGAAATAACGAGTTATCTCTGAATAAAGTGGAGGATAGAGCGGTGTTTCAGGTCAGTCTGATTGTATAGGAACATGGGATAAAACACAAAATTCTTAGTTTTTTATCAGTGAAGAAAGTTGGGCATGGTCATTTTGTTGTTTTCGTCGTGATAAAGTGAAATGGATGATCGCAATAGTAGGGAAGAATGAAGTCACTTTCATTTTCCGAAAGATGAGTGAACAAACAATAAAACCAGTGGCTTTGGGTGTTGTTGTTAGCGTAGATCTGGGGATGAATTATGGTATTATTCATGCGAGCGGTTATGGACGTGTACTTATTTTGCGCAATTTCGATAAGGATTTGGTACAATTAAGCAATTGGCTTTCAGTTGAAATTGAACAGAATACGGATCCTGTTTTGGTAAGTAGGTTGTAACATTAATCAGTGAAGGTTTAATCACTGCATAGTTGGCTTTTATATTTGTAGACTAGAATGGAAACTTATTACTCAAATTGACGGTTGTCAACAGCTATCATTTCAGACATTTGAACGTATCTGTTGTAATTTTGTTGATGCTGGAAAACCAAAAGCTATCGATGAACCATTGCCTACAGGCACATCAGTTTCTAAAACGGGTGCAGTGAATTTACGCATCCAAACACCGGTGTTCATAGGGAATGTCACATTTGGAAGCAGCATTGGACTGAGCCCGTATTTGGGTCGCGTTTATTTGAATAAAATTCGTTAGTTATCAATCTTTATATGTTCATTATCTGCACTTTCTAAATTTCTAAGCGACAAACTTCAGTGTTGTTGATTTTTGAGCATAATTAGATCAATTCATTCTAAACCTAGGATGGTTTAAAGCCAGTAAGTAACTTTAGGAAGTTTGTTTATTTTCTTTCTTCCATGTACTAGTAAATGTTTTTTGCAGTTTGTAAGAAATTTAATGCAAGTCCACTTACTTGGGTACATTGTGGTGTTATATCAGTTGCGCCATGCGAAGCTAACTTCAATTCGTTCTGGGAAGCTCGAACTGTTGGACGTGAAGATTGTGACGATCCAAAACTTTCCCAAAGCATCAGAAGATGCCTGGTAAGATGGGTTGAAGCTTTTCGGTGATTTTTCTACAAATTTAGATAGTAGGAAAAATTCATGTCAAAAGTTGCATACATATTTGGTTGCTAACGCTCTTAAAGTTCCATTGCTACTTTTTATGCAGAAAGAGAATTGATAGTGATTCATTAGGGATAAATTAGTCGTAAAATGCTGTATACTGATGTTGTCTATTTTCAGGGCCGATTTCATTCTTTCAAGGAAAAGAACATTTGTATTTTACAGTTGTTTGATAGGAATGATAAAGACAAAGGCTTTGCATATGTTCATTCATTTGATTTTGCTCATACTGTTCGTGAACAAGACTTGAAGAAAGCGAAGGCTATTCAGGTAAACTATTCTAGTATCAATGACAGATGTAAGATTTCGGCAAAAGATCGTAACGATTCGGCAATAATGAAATATAGCTGAATATGTTTTCGGAATTTCTTAACAATCGATAAGTCGCTGCAGCTCGGATCATCGACAATCTAACCAGTTAGTGACTTGATCGGATAGAAAATTGGTTTAGCAGCTAATATTGTCATTTTTTTTTTATGTATACCTTATCTTGCACTGAATGTTGAAACATTCTAGCACTCGTAATGATTTATAAAGAAGATTATATTATCTACTTCGAAGGCACTTACTGATTAAAAAGTCATTTTTTTTTTATACAACTGATAAACCTATAATGTGCAAACAAATTTTACAAGATTATTCATTCATATACTACATTTAACTTTGTGTATTAGTATTTTTTTTTTTTTTTTGATTAGTCATTTTTATCTTTTTAGGTTTACGTTGCTGCACAACTCTTGTATTTCCCTGATTATCCTGTTCTTACATGTTATGCACGTGTCATTGATGATGGTTTGCAAGATGTAGAGGAAATGGTGGAGGAGAAACTTGCCATGCTTGATATGTCTGTTACGGACGATAGCAGTGATGTCGGAAGCGGTGGACCGATGGCTCTTAAGGATGCGATGAGGAAGAACGTTAGCTTGTTTTTCATCCTTATGTTTTTGATTCGAGCTATATATACCTTGCATTTTTAAAGAAGTCTCGCTCTTATCATTTCAATTTTTCGAAGTTTGAGTTGGTTGAAACAATTATTTATTGATTTCGTCACTTTTTTCGAAAGTTATATGGAATCTGAGAAGGAGATTTCAAGACTGAAAACCAATAGATTTTTCTCTTTATATTTTGAAATTATTTATGATGTAAGTGTTTCTGCTTTCAGCACTTAATTTGTGATAAGGATTGTGAAACAATTGACTTTATCAGCAAGCTATTGGCATATCAGTTGGTGGCCAAAAATATCAAGAAGATCGATCCGGTTCTTTTTAATGATTTATGTGCTTTTGTCACAAAATATACTTGATTTCTTTGCATGTTTTATTATGTACTTAGTCTGAAATATATGACTCCTGAACAATTTATTGTTCATTCTAATTTTGTTATGAGGACAATTTTATTCACTAAAAATTGTTGGGATCGGGAATTATCAATATTATGCTTAAGTGTATTATAAATAACGCCTTGAAACAATTTGCAGGTTGACATTTGCTTATCTGCGCACTATAAAAATATTTTTTGTCTCAAACTGTGTAAATCTTTTCAATAATATTGAATATATACTTAAGATTGTTATGCATTTGATTATTGAAATATGTTACAATCTCTACAGGTCTATATCTTACTTGTCGTCATTTATGTGGATAATTTTTTAAGTTTCTGATCTTGTTGTTTGCTAACATTCCATGATAAACTTCGTGATAATTTCGAGTTGTTTTTTCAAAACTGTGTGATTGCATCAGCGCCAAACTTCTACTTCTTAACATATCTCTTGCAGCGAAATGAAATGGTCTGTGTCATGAGACCTTATTTTTTGCGGTTCAGTTTTATTTGGCAGAATTTATACGATGGTTGTATTTAAAAGATTAACTGTGTATGAGGTTTTAAAAGATATTTAACTCAGATTAATTAGTGTTAAGTTGGCTGTAAATATATTTTCGACTTTTATAACTACAGCTACGAGTATAATATGAGTAGGAGACTATTATTTTAGTTTTGATTTTATCTTAAATTTATTGTTTTCTGATTTTTAGAGATTTGCCTTCAGTTAGTCGTCAATTATGGCAGACGACTATTCGGTACAATTAAAAAAGGTTTGTTCATTTCTATGTAAACATTAGAATTCTGTCTCAAAGAAGACTAACATTTATTGAGTATTGATTTAATTTATTGTTAAGTCTTATCTCATATTTGAGTGCAATATGTGTAACTTGTTAACAGAGAAATTCTACAGCGATAGTAAAAACAGTAGAAGTGTCGCACCGCGTTGTTTATTCTTGATCATAATAAATGTCACGCCCCCCATCATTCATTGTTTATTTAGATTTCTTTTTTTCTTATGTAATGATTTCTCACTTTCAATTTTAGGCGTTTAGAGAGTTACAGACCAAAGTGGCTGATACAAATCGCCGTTTACAACTTGGTGATTCATTAAAGAAGCAACAGGAGCAGGTGTTTTGCCATTACTTCGCATAAGGAATTTTGTGATTTGAAAGTCAAGATTTATGTAGCAATAAGTTTTTGATTTATAGTGCTTCACAGATAACGGTTTAGTGAAAACTGAATTTTGTAAAACCTATATTAGTTTCCTCAATATTGAGACAGCAGTTAACTACAACTAAAAAGGCTTCTAGAAGCGACGAATAGCAGAGCTAACCAAGACACAACTTTTGGAATTAGACAAGAATACGCCTGTATATATGAGTATTGGACGAATGTTTGCCAAAGGAACCGTAGAGTCAGAGATTGAACGACATGAACAAGAAGTAAGCTGAAAGTTAAGGATTTTACCACATTTAATTTGGAAGAATTCTTTCTTATATTGTTATTGCGATGAATTTAGAAGCAACCAGTAATGAATTGTTTCATCACATTGGAAAGTGTTGTACGATTTTTCTAGAATTGCGTAATATTAAGTATATCAGTCTGTTGTTTGTTGTTTTCTCTTTATAACAGTGTTAACCGTATCTTAGCTCAGAGTATTGGACTAAAGTTTATCTTTTCTTCCACTCATATAGCAACCGTTAGGCTTTTATTGAAGGAATCATTTCGAAATGTCGAACTTTGTTTCTCAATATTGTAAATATCCTAATTTAAATTTTATTATTCCAACTTTTTTAAAGATTTCATTTCTAGATTGTGAAAGCAAAAGAAAAAATAGCTGCAATCGATCATCAAAGAAAATATCTAGAGAAGAATTTAGCCGAATCGGAAAAGAATATTAGAGAATTAGTACAGTCGCGGCCATGATAAATTTTATTCATATGTATATTTTGTGCCGATAATTCCTCACTTGCACTGCTTTATTAACAGTTTCAATAAAATTTTTTCTCTTTTGTTTTTGTATTTTTCGCAGTTTGTGTCTAATTATTTCCACTTCTACTTTTTTGGAATATGGTTATTCATTTCTCCTGTGTTATCAACAACAATTTTGGCACATCTGTTTAGGTTAGCTGGAATGTAAGATTTTATGACGAACATTTAGCGAAGATTGAAATTGCGAAGTTTGTCTCAGAAAATGAATCTTGTTTAAAGTCAGTTTTTTGTTATACTGGGTACCTAGTCATATCTAACTGATCTTCTGTTTTGTTTAGACAGACTTTAGGTTTAATCATTCTGACTTCAAGCAATTTATAAGTTATGCAAAATCGTAAGTTTCACAATTTAACTTCTTACGTTGTTCTTGATAATATGGAATATTTACGGGTAATTTTGAAGTTTAATAATAATGATGAGCGTATGTTTATCTTTTGTCAGATTATGTATAGGTTTGTTTTATTCCTAGAAATTGAGTTAATTTCAGTAGGATAAGTGGGACTTATTCTAAGGATCGGAAGTTATTTTATATTTTCCACATTTTCTTGGCCATTGAATGTTAAGTTGCGAACTATCATCACAGGAACATTGCATTGAAGTTTTTCTCGTAACTGAAAGCTTGTTTTGTTTCCTTTGAATTATTTGACGTTTCACGTCCTTTGTTCTTTACTTTTTTTTTGTATGCAAAACTAAACTTGTTTTATAGAATTGTTCTGAAAAGGGGCAAAATGATCATACCGATACGTTGCTTCACTTGTGGTAAAGTTATTGGTAACAAATGGGATGCTTACCTCGGATTACTTCAAGCAGAATATTCGGAAGGCTAGTAATTTATCGATTTTAAGATTTCGTTCTAAATTTAATGTGTCACTGGAAATTAGGAGACGGTTATCTTATTCATTGGTAAATTCATAACTGATTACGGAATGAAATATATTTCAGAATTCGAAGTTGAGAATTAAAATCAGCTATGTTTTAGATTGCAATTATTATGAGGCATTTGAATTAACGGAGATATTGCTTATAAATGCTTAGGTAATAATATCAAGGGATGATTTTTTTTTCTTTGATTTCAGGTGATGCTCTCGATGCATTAAATTTACGCCGCTACTGTTGTCGAAGAATGCTTCTGTCACATGTCGATTTAATTGTCAAATTGCTCGATTATCATCCATTGGAGAAATGATCACACTTTCACATTATTACTCACTTATTATGCCCTTTTTTTATTATTTTTAGAAAGAAATTGTTACAAAGGTGGATTCTTCTCTGTTCAGTACCCTATTCATTGCCTATTACTGTTTCATAAGTTTGTAAAGATTAATTGCAGATTAATTGACATGTGAATATTTTTCAAGGTTCAATATAAATAAAGATTTCCAATTCATACTTGTAATTATTTGATCATTTTTGTTTATCAAAGTACTCTTCGTGGCTTACATATGTTAGTATTCGTGTTGGAGTAACATTACTAACTCGATTTTAAGATCTTTTTTCAGTGTAGTATTTTGTCAAAATTAGTGAAATCGGTCCAAATGTTTAATTGCATTCCTTTATTTATTTGGTTAGGTTCAGAAGCTAATAGGTAAACTGTTAAAGTCTGATTCATCTAAAAGGATATGTACCAATCAATTTTACAATATAAGTTGAATCCAGGATTAACACTGATCATATGTTGAAGTCATGTTTATAAAATCAAGAATAATTATTACTGGTAAATTCATAACTGATTACGAAATGAAATATGTTTCGGAATTCGAAGTTGAGAATTAAAATCAGCTATGTTTTAGACTGCAATTATTATGAGGCATATAAATTAACGGAGATATTGCTCATAAATGCTTAGGTAAGATTAAGGGATGGTTTTTTTTTTTATTTTAATTTCAGGCGATACTCTCGATGCATTAAATCTTACTTCTCTCTCTCTTTCTCCCCCTCTTTCTATCGCACACACCACAGCATATAATCTACTATTTCAAGTCTAAGTCTAATTGTAATAAGGACATTTCTATGTTCTTAAAACTTCGTTACTGATATCTGTCACAGGTGAGATCAGGTGACAAATTGGAATTACATGCATTGATGTGGTGATTTATGTATACTTATAATTCAACTGGAAGACTTACCTCTTTTTTATTTATCCAAAAAATTGTGACTTGAACGGTTTATTTGTGTGAAAGATAGACCCATAATAAAGTATTGATCTAAGATAGTCATAAGGTTTAGGTCATCAGATATTCTATTTCTGTTAATAAGTTCGATTGCAACTTGACTGCATGGTCACTTTAAAACAAAACTAAAAATAATGTTATAAATAACATTATACTTAGGTTATTTTTACTAATCAAATTGTATATGATCATTTTAGTTTCTTTTCTCTCGTTATTTTAATTCTTTGACACTGTTTTTTTTTGCTTTTTTGGCATTTTTTTTGAAAAATTTTTCAAATTATTTGAAGTTATTGATTCGCTGAATAGTTAATAGGTAGAAATTAAATTATTTAAGTGATCAATGAAATGAATCCATTTCAGAAAGAAGGAAATATAAAAATGATTATTGAAAACTTTTGAAATTCTTTTACCAGTTTTGCCTCTCTCTTGGTGAATCCCATTAATTATTATTGAGCAGAAAATTTTTTTTTTAGAAAAAGAAGAGAAGAGCTGTTCTCATTTGTGCTACATTGTAGTGATCTAAACTTGTCATACTCTCAATTTGACTGCTTATTAATGTATTATAGTTATTTCTAAGCTAAAAATATAAATAAACATTGCATTTTAGATTAAACAATTCAAGAGATAATACATCAGGAATTTAATGAGTTCTGGAACACGATGAAAATATATTTTATTCAGCTTTTTTCATTTTATAATTTTGCGTTACCTTGAATTATGTGATGAGTTAATTTTTTGTTTACCAATTTTAAGTTATGTATTTTAGACTAATTTTTTGGTGATTTGGATCGGGTGAGTTTGTTGTCCACTAATGTTCGTATCATAATGTTTGCTGGCGATTATCCTCCACCAAAATATGAAGAAATTCTTAACACTGATAATACCAATTCTACTAACACTGATATCACTAATATTTCTTCATATCCCGCACCATTACCATCTTTAGCAGCGACAAATATAACCAATACCGATGAAAATGTTGCTACTGCTACGCCATTCCATGTTAATTTAATTTCCTCAACTACACCTATTTTTGGACCGAATCCAATTGAAACGGATTGTCCATATTGTCAGGTTTGTAGTTTTTTCCTTAAAATTGTAAAGTTTTAATAAAATCTAAAGATTATATGCTATTCTGAAGTTTTCACATCAGGAAATTGAATTTTGCAAATTGCCATTGTTATTACATTTTACTTAGGCTTAATTGTTTGTCATTTAAATGTTATTTCTTCCATGTTAATTATTTTATTGAGCGTTTAAATGCTTAAAAGATAAAGCGAATAAGCAAGCTATTCTATATGATTGCTTGAAATTTTCTTTGAAAAATTAATCATTTTGAAACAGGCACATATTGTAACATCAATACAAAGGATAGCTGGTACGCTTCCGTGGATTATTATGGGAATATGCTTTCTACTTGGTTTTTTTCTACTTCTCCCATGGTGCCTTTGTTGTATTCCGTTCTACCTGGATAATTGTCAGGATGTCATCCATTCATGTCCATCCTGCAAACGAAACCTTGGACGTTTCACTAGGGTATAAAAACATTGTGATCAATATTTCTGACTATAATACATTCTAATGGTCTGCAATTCAATTATGTTTATTTATGGTTAGTTTCTGCTCATGAAATTTTAGCAACAAAATAATGTTCAGTTCAAACATTTATCTACTTTTCATTATAATTATTTACTTCATTTTACTTCTATTATAAAATTAAGTTTTTAAACATTATTAATCTTGACAACCCATAGGTAAAAGCATTTCGATCTCAATGAGACTTTTTGAAAGAAGTTTTCGAAGTACTGCCATATATCTTCTTGGGTACTAAACATATTATTGAAGACGATTTATAACTTCGTTTATATTCATGGATGGATTTTTCAGTTTTTATAAAAAATACGCTTTCATCTGTATCTTCTTAAGTACAATTTTTGGGCTTTTTTTTTTGTCAGTTTGTAATTATTCTTTTTCCATCTTGAACTATTTCGAGCAGTTTATGTTTGATTCCTTACTTTCTTGAATCTGTACAGTACGAAACTTCCAAATTTTGTTAAAATTATGCATATTTTAGGGATCTAAAGCCAGGTTTGAGTAATGTAGTACAATTTAGCACTGCTCAAGCTGTTCGTAACATTTACTACAAAATTTTGCTGCTTTTACATTCTCTAAAGTTGCTTAAAAATATGTAAAATATGAATTTGTAGCTTTAAATTCAGCTAGCATTTGTATTCAGATTATCCAAACAATTATTCTCATGTTCTCAACCTTTTTTAAGTTTTTTATTTTGTTCATCAAAAAACGCTTACAAATTTGTCATTACTTTTTATTTTCTTATCAATTTGTCATCATTATTATCTTACCACTGGTTTCATGGTATGAATTGCTGAAATCTGCACAATCAATTATTTTAACAAGATGAAAAATAAATTGTTTCACACGTGATTATTTCAAGAAATGTGAAAGGCCCGAAATTAAATTAATTAAGTCAAAAATAATCAGATTATGACTACGTTTTTTTTTTTCGGTGTGTATATGGCAATGAATTACTGACAAAACTTATATTTACTTTAAAAAAATTCTCTCTTAACAAAATTTGTTTTAAAAAAAAAGAAGCTGCCAGAAAATAAATTTGCTAGACGTCAATTTATACCAGTTCTATGCAAAATGATCATTTGGTCAGAGTATTTTTAAACGTCAGATTTTTAAATATTTTATAAAATTAATTGTTGTGCAAATCAACGAACATATAGGACAAAACTTCATGTCAACAGAATACCAAACATTATTTCACTGCAAAATAAAACATATTTTGAAATTGGAAGAATCACTACTTGCTTTTACCCAGTCGGCGATAAGTTCCAATCCAGGCTTTACAATTGGAACAGTAATGATACGCATCTTTAAATGTATCGACGAGAAATGGTACCCAAAGAAAAAATAAGGGAAGGATAAAAACTCCAGCAATTAAGGTAATTAGAAAACTAATCCATGTGAAGAGACCAGCAATAAATTTCACTTCAGTGGTGCCATGAACCTGTAATGATAAATTAATCATTTTGATAACATTTTTAAAATGCTATTAATTATCTTGTTATCTGGAATTCATTAAATAGTGAAAATGATACACTACTAGCTCTTTTATAGCAGAAATTAAGAAAGAAAATGTAACTTTCTACAGTTTGAAAAGTAACATTGCGATAAATACCAATAAAATTAACAAAAATTAAATTTATGATAATTAGAGTGAAATCTGGCAACTCTTCCTGCAGAAAGTAAATTATTAGTAGCTCAAAATTATTTGACTGTTTTTTTTTGTCTTCATGTTAATTGTAAGTTTCCAATATCCTTTAGAGATCACTCACTATCAGCTTATCATCATAAATTGCTCTCCTTCCATTACTTCTCACTCTTATTAATGATATCAATTTAAAATTTCACTATTTTGAAAAAAAAAAAAACAAACAAACAAACAAATAAATGCCAATAAATTGATTCATTTATCAAATGAAAAACAATAAAAACATTTATTACAAAAAATTTAAAAAAAAAAAAATTTTTTTTTGCTTTTACCTTACAGTATGGACAATCAATCAATTGTGGTTGATCCGATAGATATTTCTTGATATTAACCATCATGCTAGGTGTATGACTAATTGATCGATGAAGTATTGTTGGTGAAATTTGTTGAGATTTCTCGAGAAGCATTTTGTTTAAATTTCCAGTGTTTCTCATACGATCAATCAATGTAAAAAGAAATGAAATAATGGAAGACAAATTTCAAAAGCTGTGCTACTGCTAAAGTTTGAAAATGAAAATGTGCAATAAAAAATAGATTGAATGTTCCTGTGAAGAAGCTATTTACTTTATTCCTATTTGACAACGCAAACTTGTTTTTAATGCTTTCCGGAATTTACTTAGATTTCTCGAAAGTTAATCCTATCATTGATGTCATCATTGTTTGCTTATTTTGCTTACTTGTTAAATATGCCATCTTTATTGATGACAATTTATTATTAATAAAATTACACCTTAATAAAACATTTTACACTTATTCACGAGAAATCTTTTTTTAATTAATTTTTCTTCGAATAGAAATTTGTAGAGTTAGCAATTCATTTCATCTTAAAAAAAAAAAAAAAAAATTATTGAAAAGTGATGAAAATTGAATGTGAAATGTTGAAATTTTTAGCAATAATGCTAATAGATAGCTATTCTCATTTTTTAATTGTAATTTAATAGAATGATTTAGACAACTACTTTCTATTATTGTTTAATAAATTAGTGAAAAAAAAAGAAAAACATTCTTCAATAATTCAATTAACTGATTAAGCATTTCTAATGAATTGAACTAATCAATTCCAGTTTTTCAATTCTAATTTCTTTCTTTTCAATAACAATTTACTTTCAGTGCATCTTCTGCTTCACATGAATTCACCTTGTTTATTCTTAGGTGAGATTGAGTTGTTGCATATCGCGTCACATACATTTCAAAATTTCTCTGGAAAGTTCCAATGTAGTAATGGGTTTGATGTATGTACGGGAGGTTGGGGGTAGTTTAGTTAGTATCAAATCAATATTTTAATAAAGAATTGCTCGTAGTTCTTTTGTTCTAAAAGTACTCAAATAGTATTTCTCATTTAATTCAATCTTTGATAATTTATTTCTAAAGTTAATTCAAGTTTACACAGGAGACTGATTTAGTAGGACTTCTTAATTAATATCGGACCATTTTTTCATCCTTTTTACTGGTGATATTATGTAATATACATATGTCATATGATTGTATGAAATATATAAGAATGAGTTTGGCACTTTCATCAGGAATTTCTACTGCAAAATGAAATTTTAGCATTTTATTGTGTCATAAGTATTACTACGGTAAACTGAAATAAGTAGTTCAGTGTTTTGTGTTGTGAGATTGCTTCCTAGCTTCACACTTGGTCATCATAAGATATGATTAATGGAGCTGCAGCCATCTCTTTTAACTCATTTCAGAATTCTGAACTATAACAATGGTCAAAGAAACAAAGTACTACGATATTTTGGGCGTTTCGCCTACCGCAACCGAAAATGAACTAAAGAAGGCGTACAGGAAGTTGGCACTCAAGTACCATCCGGATAAGAATCCCAATGAGGGCGAACGTTTTAAGGCGATCTCACAAGCATATGAGGTTTTTCCATCTTTTTCTTTGTCCTGCACAAGCACAGAAGTAAGCTGCTTTCTTGTAGGAGTAAATTTTGCGTTTTGTAAGAAACATTTTGCTCGATTAATCGATAAAATTGAAGGTTTTGTCGGACCCGAAAAAAAGGCAGGTATATGACGAAGGTGGTGAGGAAGGTCTAAGCGGAGCGGGTGGAGGCGGAAACTTCCATAATCCAATGGACATTTTCGATATGTTTTTCGGAGGTAATGGCATGTTTTTCAATCCATTACTTTGACTGGAGTAAAATAATTATCTTTTATTATTCGATGAAGAATTACGTATATTTGGTTCCAATTTTAGGGAATATACCAAGAAATCGAAACAAGTAACTTGCTGAACATTCTGAAAATAAATAATTCTTTGTCTGTGATAATGCAGTATAAATCGTAGCAAACTTAATAAGAAGATCGGATGTGTGTATTTTTAATATATATACTGAAATTAAATTTCCGCACTTTAGCTGGATTGTCTTTTGAATTTTAGGGCATTTTCGAGGAGGTGAAAGAGGTGAACGTAAAGTACGTGACATGATACATCAATTACCGGTGACGCTAGAGCAATTATATAATGGAGCTGTCAAGAAGCTAAAACTTTCACGTAATATTGTTTGTCCGGCATGCGGAGGTATTGGTGGAACAAAGGTAGAGTAGTACTAATCATAAAAATGAGAAAAAAATCATAAAAATGGAACTTTCATGTTACCATATATGGTAAGTTTTGCGGAAGAAAATCCTAACATTAGGGTTGATTTATACGTTGTCGTTCCTTGAGGTAATTTCATAAGGGTTGTAGAAACATTTTAGTTTAAATTTTAATTTCAGGATTGCGTGATTCGTTGCGACAGTTGTAAAGGTCGAGGCGTACGGATCGAAATTACGCAAATTAGACCTGGTATGGTACAACAAATGCAATCAACATGTAATGTTTGCCGAGGTGAAGGCGAAGTAATACCTGCAAAAGATCGATGCAAGCAGTGTGACGGAAAAAAAAAGGTTACTTTCATACATTGCTCATATGTGGAGAAAAAACCAAGATGCTTTAGCGTTAGCAAGTTTCGATCTTAATTAGCCACAATTATTTTTGCTTCGTCTTGAATTCATTTTGCAGAAAGCTCCCGAAGTATATTATTATGCGCTAAAAGGTAATAAAATGTTTCGAATGATGACTAACTATGCAAATTAAAAGAAACATAAAAATAACGAGCTTGACGTTTTGTTATATACCGATTTATCCTAGACCACAAAAGATTTCAGATGCCTTCGAAGTTAATTATCGTATAGAGGAGTGGTATGGATGTAATACTTAAAGCTATGCAGTCTTTCATTGGATTGGTAGTAGTACCGCTATTGTTTTATAGGACTTTTGCTTTTATTTCAGATCCGAAATGAGTCTGTTCTGGAAGTTCATATTGATAAAGGAATGAAGGATGGACAGAAAATAGTGTTCTCAGGACAAGGCGATCAGGAAGTATGCTGATGAATTTTGCACATTGTCTTTTTCAGATTATTCCATTGATTAAGATATCTCCATGCCTTTTTTTTTTCACAAAGTCGTGTAGAATTGAGTTTTGAATGATATTTATTCATCTTTACGATGATACGCTGAAAGCATCTACAAGATATTTTCTTTCTTCTTGCACACAGAAAATATATAGCATCTAATTCATATTTTGTCGGGCATAATACGAGATTTATTATTGAAGCATCTCTAATTTTCATTTCGTTATCAAATCATCACTCTTTGATTTGGTAGCTATAGCATGCACAGTTAAGGTTGGAATAACTCCTGGTGATGTAGTGATTATATTGGATGAGCAACCACATGATACATTTGTGCGGAAAGGACATAATCTTGTTATGCAAGTTGATCTCGAATTGGTAGAAGCACTTTGTGGATGCACAAAATCAATAGCGACATTAGATGCTCGTCATCTTATTTTTTCAATATTTCCAGGTTTCTTTACCTTTTAATCTGTCTATTTTTCCAAATTTCATAATTTTTCGAAGAAAACTGCGCCAGATTTTAATGGACTCATGACATGGATGGGATAGAGTTTTTGCAACTGTGATATAAAGATAATTTTTTCCAGCTGCAAATCTCGCTATATTTTCAATATTATCCTTGGAAATCTTTGTCAGTGCTAATGCTTCAATTAGTGTGAAGCAAGCTTTTCTCTTTACAGGTGAAGTGATGAAACATGGCGATATGCGTACGATAATTAGTGAAGGTATGCCGCATTATAAGAATCCTTTTGATAAAGGTGACCTACTTATTCAGTTTGCTGTGCGATTCCCTAAAAAAATTATGCAAGTTGAACAACTGAAGAACTTGTTACCAAATGGTACAGAACCGTTGGTATCAGATGATGCAGAAGTTGTGGAGTTAGAATTAATTCATGACCATGGGCCTCGTGCATCATCGTCATATGAATATGAAACACATGGACCGCAAGGTGTGCGCTGTCAGACTCAGTGATCGCAAGCTATATCTTCTGTAGCGAAATATTTACTGGTTCACAAGAATAAGAATTTGAAAGATTTAGAACAGATGAATTCTGAAACTCCAGGCTACATGATTCTTTAAAATAAATTTTGATTAATGAGACGTTCAAAACTTGTAATGACATATGTTAAAATGCATTTTATTCGGAACATTATTCTTTTTAGTGGCCTATTTTCGTATCCGTGTACTATGGTTGGCAGTAAATGTATGACATAAAGTTTATGATTTCACTGCGGTATATCTTTATTGTGGCATGTTTTGTCTTATAAATCTGACAAATGCTTAAAAATAGTGATAATCATGCATGCAGTTGTTTTCACGCAATTCTAGTTTTTTTTTTTTTTTTTTTTTTATATGGAACAATTGTATACCACTTAAATAATGCATATAGCTTCCCGATAAAACCGAACATCAGATGTGAGATTGTCTTGTTTAATTGATCTTTTGATGATGATGATGATGTCAACATTTGGATATTTCATTATTAATTCATTAAAATGAAGCCTTCAATAGTATGTGTAATTACACATCAAGCAATTAAGCTTTTTTAGCTACTATTGAGTAGATGCATCGATTACTTGAGAAGCAGTTATCATTGGGCTAGAAATAAATGATTGATTATTTCTTGTTTCCATAGTGAATACTGCTATTGCTCATTTTCGTCTTTTGTCTAAGCTTTTCAGTTTCTAATGGCGTTAAATGCATCGTCTGCGTATTTTGTGACTCTTACGGCTCATGGGACAATGTTAGTAATGGTATTATCAGATATGAACGGTTAGAAACTCCAATTCTTTTCATCAATCTTCATGTCTGCTTAAATTTATTTATTTGGACGATGAAATTTAGAAGATACATAAAAATATTTTGTTGCTTAATGCTTCTTCAATGTACGCTAATTTTCTGCTTATTTTAAGTTAATTATTTTTAACATAAATTAATGCTCATTACAGGGCGTTATGTTCATTCAAATTTTTAGAATACGTGATGGCAACATTACCTTTAACAGATTGGACCGAACGTGAGTACATAGATGCGGAAACATCATTAACGATTGCAATCAGTCTTGGAATAGCATGTTGTGCTATTGAAGTTATATTACTAACATTTCAGCTTCATACATTTACAAAGGCTATTTTTTCGATGTGTTTGCATCTTTTAGCAACAATTTTCCTATTGAAATTTATTATTGATAGCCATCCAGTATATCATTTTTGGATTGCTTTTGGAATGTTTTCCGTACCTGCTTTGCTAATTGCATGCTTGAATTTGTGCATGAATTTTAGATTGAAAGATCACTGCTAATAAAATGTATCGATCTAGGAAGTTGTTATGCTGTTATGTTTATGTTAAATTACATAACTGAATAGTTACAAAGGTGAATGTGCCAAATGAAAATCAACATCCTCTATCTATCCGACATTATATATATTATTAGGGTAATTGCTTCATTTTATTTTTTTGTTTTTTGCTTATTGTAATTGTTATTGTCATAATTTTCATACAATTAATAACACTCACACATCATATCTGATTTAATTGAAAAAAAAAATAGCACATTGTAGATTTAATAAATAATGCAGTATTGGCTAAACTCTTACGATTGCAATGATCTAAATAAAATCAATAATTGATCAACGAATCCATTTCTAACGCGTTTCTTCCATCAAACATAATGGGACAAAGTGTTGCATTCCGTGACTATGAAATGCGGTTTCAATTTGTGTAACTTGGCCTACAGTTATGGTTTCGGGGTAGCTAAGAGAGACGAGAAGTGCTTAATAGTTGTGGGTTTTTGTGCTCAGGTGGTTAGGTTAAGCTTGAAAGATTATTAAAGTCGTGAACTGGACGTTTATCTCGTTTAAATCTTTAAATGACTTGTTTAAACCTTAGTGAATCCTATAAAGTTGGAAAATAAAAGTGAGATATTGAATACAACAGAAATGTAGTCAACAAAGATGTATTCGGTCTATTCTTCCAATAAATTCGATTCCATATACTTAAAGACTGTATGTATTCTAGAAACGTTGTTAGTTTTTCACGTGTTTGGTAGGATTACGGAAAAACATACTTATCCATTGACGACTTGGTCGATTCAAGTAACGAAAATCAACTAATTAATATTGTTACTTTAGAAATACTAGTTCGTTTGAATAATCTTGCTTTTCTGCAGCATTAATTGATTTAGTTTGTTTTAAGGAAACAATGACAACAAAGCGACGAAATCACGGACGTAATAAAAAAGGCCGTGGACATGTAAGACCCATTCGCTGCACAAATTGTGGTCGTTGTGCACCCAAAGATAAGGCTATCAAAAAGTTTGTTGTTCGCAATATTGTAGAAGCAGCTGCTGTTCGAGATATTTCTGATGCATCTGCTTATGATTGTACGTTTTCTCTTTTTTCTCATGCTAAAATGCAGGGAAAACACTATTATGAGTATTTACCTGCAACTGTTTTAAATGGAATATGCTTTCGGAATTTTGTAGTTATTATAGTGTGCAGAATTTAACATAAGAAAAGTTCTGTGTGCACAGGTAGTGAAACTTTTGAACTTTTACGGACCTTCAAGGGAGACAGCGAGCAGTGTTGAAATTATTGTCATTGTTCCAAATATTATTTCCCACTGTGATCATATTTCAGCATATGCATTGCCAAAATTATATCACAAGCTGCATTATTGTGTATCCTGTGCAATTCACAGTAAAGTAGTGCGCAATCGTTCACGTGAAGCACGCAAAGACCGTAACCCACCTCCACGTTTTGGTCAGCGTGGCGGCATTGTGGGAGACCGTTTCCAGCGGCCAGGTGCTCCAAATCGGCAATGAATGAAGTTGTCTCATAAGACTTAAAATTTTAAAACTCATTTGTTCTTGTTGTAATGTTATTACCAACATCCGATAAAGAGTTCTTAATGTTGGGCTGGCAATATAAAGTTTGAATAGGTTTTGCTGTTTGAACACTTTAGTCTTTTCTAAATTTTTTACGGCAGTGATCTGATAGTTGAAGGTATTTTGTATATTAAGAAATGCCTGGAATGTACTTTTTGCAAAGTTTTGGCAAATGGTGTCGTTGAACCCTATGTTTTTTCTTTTTTTTTTTTTTTTGTTCCCTTGAAGAATTTTTGATTTTCATGCAAACGTTCTAATTGGCGACTTCGTGCCAATTGCTACTAATTTTGAATTTCTAAGGAAGCCTTCTAAGAGACTGCTTTGTGAATTATGATGTATGAAATATCTGGAGAGTAGAGCTCATAATGCAAGAGAGTAAGCTCATAAGACGTATTGACTACGCAGTCTGCATGCATGTTAATCGGTGACTGATGGTTAATTGAATACATTGGCTTGGAGTCTTGACTGATTCATTGGTGCAGAGTAATTGAATAAGCAAAAGGTCTTGAATTTATAACTTTACGAAGATGTCCACTCCTAGCCTACAGCAATATGGTCACACGAAATTGGATGACATGTTCCTCATCCATGTATGATTTTATTGGAAAACAAATCAGAAGTTAAATGACAAATTCACGCTAGAAATAACATTATTATAATTATTATTTATTAATACTATAATTATAGTTATTATTTTTATTATTATTAAGACAATAAGTGAATGGGAATGTATAAGACATTTCAGATGACTGCGCATTATGCGATTTAAATTTTAGTCACTCCTGATGTTTTTTAAAAAAAAAAAGAAAAAACATTTATTTCTACACACGTACAGATTGATGTGGTTCTAATTGTAGTTTATATGTTGAAAGGAAGACATTGTGAGGTGCCGATTCCACTGTTAAATCATTCCGTTCGTCGTCATCAGTTCTTTTAATCTATAATAAATACCATTTATATCAAATATTTAAATATTGCATTGTTATAGTATAGATTTTCCCACTGGTAATCTACTATTGTTTAATTAGAAATTAGTGAATTCAAGAATTCAACAGTGATGGGAAATTCTTCTTTTTCTTTAATTCAACATATAAGCAGAGCTTTCATAAATTTATTTTGCAATTGGAAAAAGTGAAATTTGATAAGCCATATTTAGAGAGAAATCATAAATGATAAAAATAGTTCCCACTGAATAGCAATTTTTAGAATGTTTTAAAGTTGATTCCAATCACTACTACTAATTTTAATATTTAGTGAGTTTTGTTAAGTGTAATTATAAGTTTTTTCTACTTTTTATTAATTAGGATAAATTTTCATTATAATATCAAATGATCATCACAAGCTAACTTTAGGAGAACTTGTTGTAGGTACTGAAATTCGTCGATTTTTAATAATTGTTTTATCAGTGCTTGATTTTTTGCCACCTTTTCGTCTACTGATATGTGGATTATCTTGATACAAATTTTTCAATTTGTACATTCTTAGTTGCGTATAGACTCGTTTCAATTCAGCCTAAATTAACAATTGATACATTGAAATAGATTAGATAATATTTGCAAGCCTAGAATATACTGCTAACTTTGATTCCCCTAAAGAAAAGAGCCTAGCTATTTTCTTGGTTTTTCTGCACAATAGCAAGCTGTTAAATTAAATAGAATAATTTTTCCGAATGATTTCACAAATCTCAAGAGAGTAATGCATAGCTGCATTCAAGCTTGCACTTGCAATATCTCACAACATTTTCCTTTTCCATCAGAAATCTACGAAACTTTAGTAATTAATTTACTTTTCCTTTAAATTTCATCTTAGTCGAAAAGTGCAAAAAGAGTTTGATTGTCATGAAAAAAAAAAAACTATGATCATTCCGGGTTCGCCTGTAGTCTAAAGGAATTTCTTACCCTTATATCTTCCGGGTTGGACCGTAACGTAAAGGAACTTCTTACCCTTATATCTTCCGGATTCATATCAACTATTGGCACTTCGGCAAAATCAATTGTTCCATTCAATAAATTATCACGAAGTTTAGCCAATGATGGATGTGCTTTACTTCCAGTACCTGCTAACGTCTGCGTACGCCTTGTACCACCGGAGCTAACCTAAAAATTTTGAAAATTTAAATGATACTTTTCAAAATGCCAGAATGAATAGACATAATTCATTATTTCATCACTTATCTCATAAGATTTAAAAATTCAGATAATTTTAAAGTTTAAAATGTAGAACGAATTACTGCAACTTATTATGACGTGTACTTACACTTTAAAGAAATAATGAACAATTATAAATCGAAGATTTATGTGTCTAATTATAAATAACTATTTTCTTTCCATTACTAAGACATTAAAAAAAAGGAATAGAAAATAGATTGAAATATGAGCTAAAATCACTTTACAACAATTCTGATTTTATTATATTGAACAGAATTATCTCTAATAAAAACATTCAATTTATTTGTTCAATTGTATTAATTTATTTGCCATTAGTATCATTTCAATTTAAATTTATCTTCTCATTTTCGAACAATTTCCTTTTTTTTTTCTTCAATTTGCTTTTTTTTTTTTCGTTTTAAAGAGATATAAATTTTTGCTTTAAAAAGATCTAAAAACAAAATTCATTGAATGCTAAAGAAAAGGGAAAGTAAGATGAATTTCCAAGGGAGTTAGAAGTGCTTGAAAAAAAATGTAAAAGCTGAAACTCTTCTTTTTTTTTTCTTCCTTCTTTCAAAGAATGAAAAATGAAGGAAAAAATCGATCAAAAGCTTCCATCATTCAACAATTGCTTGCAATCTAATTTTTATATGAAATATTCAAAAAATTCAGATCAAATAAAACAAAAGAAAAAAAAGGAAGGAAAAATTATTATTTGTTTTCGAAAAGTTAATTCATTCTGACTTAATTAACCATAATGTAAAGCTATAAAAAAAAAAGAAAAAGAAAAAAGCTTTTGGATTGCTTTTACTCATAATGTTTATCAATAATATCATAAGTAACAAAAAAAAAAAAATGTGCAAAGAAGCGAGAATGCTTAAGAAATAAAAAAATCTTTAAGATTCAATAAGACATGGCTTATTCTAAAAAATGATCAAAGTTTATAAACATTTCAAAAAAAAAAAAAAAAATGAAAATATATGCTAATAATCACTTTTTTTTTGATTTTTTTTTCATTAGGTCAATTTTTTTCTATTTTTTAATAAATTTATTAGGTTTAATGATAAAAATAAAAATCAAACCTCGACTATATTTACTCATAAATTGATTTAAAAAAAAGAAAAGAATAGAACTAACCAAATAAAATTTGGGAGCAATGATAATAACAATATTAATAGAAACAGTCAAATGTAATTGTATAAATGTGATAGTCATCAATGTATCACTTTGTGCTGAATAACGAATGGAATATCTAAAAATGATAAATGCAAAATTTTAGAAAGATATTATCAAAATTAATTTTAGAAAAGATATCATTTATCAGAGATAATTAAAATAATTTGTATTTACACTATTACATATTTATACGTAAAGAATAAAGCAAATAAAACAAAATTTCTTTTCTAATAAAATATTCAAATGATATCAAAAACAAAAAAAAAAAAAAAAATCATATATAACTGTCAAATTTTTGTTATTTTTGACAAAAATTTATGAATCAATTTTTACATCCTAATTTTAAAACTAATAGATCGAATGATATCACAACGATTAAAAAATTGAATTAAATAATTGAAATCATAAAGATAATTGAAGATTAACTAGGAATGCAAAGTTATAATTAAAAATTTATGATATCATTAAAAATTCTTGAATAAAAAAAAAAAAAACCTTTTTCATTATGATTAAATTATTATGCAAATAAATAAATTTATAATTAAAATTAACCTTATAAAGTTAGCAAGAAGTGTAACAATTGCTTCCAAGCATACAGCAACTGTAAATTGCCATCGTTCCAGCCAACTACTATTTCGAGCTTTATAACACAATCGCATCCCGTAGATTAGAAATAACGATTCATAACCTGCGAAAGAAGAACTGAAATTTCCAACTAACTAAAGAAATTAAATAAAACCACTATTAAGTAAAAAATTTCCGTTTTTTTTTTTTTGTTCAAAAAGATTGAAATATTTATCCTAAATGAGAAATCAATTTTTAATTCAATTTCATAAAAAAAGTAACTAAATTGTAGTGCTTTTCTAATACATTTTAATTGTTTGCGAAAAAAAAAAGAAACAAAAACAAAAGTTCATTACCTTGCCAAGCTAAACACCACATTTGTATGGGACACTGTGGCCAAGTACTTTTCCAAAGCTCTTGATCAGCAAATGAGCCAAGTGTCCAAGCAATAAGCCCAGTTAATGTTAATGCTAATAGACATGCCAAATATTTCATCAAATCTTCTTCTTTTACAATAACATGATGAGCTTTACGTACACGATATTCTTGTAAATTCCTTTAATTATAATTTCAAATAAAGGAATGATTTTATTGAATTAAATTAATAGTGGCAAAAATTGAGAAATTTCTTCACTGCTGTTTTTTTTTTCTTTTATTTTTGTTTGAAATTTCACATACGTTACTTTTGAAATTAATTGTCTAGAAAGAATTGGAAAAAATCTTAGCTATAAACAAAAATTCGAAAACATACAAAAAAATAAAATTGTAAAATACTTTTAAAAAATTTTCAAAGTCCTAATTGTAAAAAATAAGATTTATCTGTAAAGCAAATGCAATCAGAGATTTATTTGCTAAGCATTCATAGTCTATTGAAAGTTTAATTAATCCTCCATTTTTTGTTCTCATATTGTGCAATCAGATTATTTGATTGATTGAACATTATATCAATTCAATATTTAAGATTTCATAAGATTTTATAAAAATTTACCCATTAAATAATTTTTTTTTTTTTGCTTTCAAATTACATATAATCAATACCTGTAAATTTTCAAAACAATTGATCCATAGAATGTCGAAAAACCAATTTGACGTAACCATACCGCAAAACAACACGTTGAAATGGCTGAATTAAACCAGTCCAACAATAGCTACAAACAAATTTCAAACATGAATAAAACAAATTAATACTTCTTCACGTCATTTATTTTCTTATTTATTTTTTACTTACATCCAAAAAAACATTTTTTATTTATTAAATTTCATGCAAAAAAAGAAAGAAAGAAAATAAAATCATCAATTATAGTTTTAAACTTTTGTTTTTTTTTAATAAAAAAAAAAAATTTTTTTTTTTATTAAACTTACAACAGCATATAACAAGGCAGCACCAAGAAGGAAAATTTCCATTAACGCCCAGCCACGTGCTTCATGATGTCTACGACGTTCTCGAATAACAACCGATATTAGTAAAATACAAATTGTTGAACATAATCCATTAAAAAACACCAAAATACCATGACCTTGCTCCGCGGCATCGCGGCATAATGATGTATCATTGGTGCAACACGTACGAGCATAAACTCGCATACCACCATGTCTCGTCCACGTACACTGCAAAAACAAAGGGAAATAATAACTTTGATACTTTCAAAATTTTTTTAATACAATATTTCTTATATTATAATTTTATCCGTTCTGAACATTCTCTGTAATCTATTTTTTGCTAATCAAAAAAAAAAAAAAAATTTTGGTTATTTATGATAAATTTCTCTTTTCAGATGAATTTAATTATTTTTTATGAAGAATTTGAAATTTGAGACATTCATTCCTCACAAATACATTCAAATGATTAATAGCTAATGTTATAAAAAGATTAAAGAACAGTTGCACTATTAGTGAAAGATAATCATTTTTCAAAGAGAAAATGATCCAATTATGATTTTATAAATGCTACATTAAATGAAAATACTACATTTTATGACTGTCCTCTTTTGATTTCAAATGAAATTTGATAATTATAACATAATCGAAATTTTTTTTTTATCAATGAATAAGAAATAAAGAATTGCAAGAAATGATCAAAATAAAAACAACTGTTCATCAGTGAATAGTGATATCTAGAAAGTTAAGCAAATGACATGGCAATTAATCATTTTTAATTGTAATGAAATTCTTGATTGTTTCAACCACTAAAACATTTTATTTCGCTCAAAAATTAGCTTTGAAATGTTATTTCATTATAAAAAATTCAACTTGACAACAAGAAAAAGTATTCTAACTTTAATTTCAAATCTCGTTTTTTTATGGGGAAAAAAATTTGAAAAATGTAAGCAAAAGATTTAAAATTATTCAACACTTTTCTTTTTTTGAAACTTACTATCCAATTTACATGTATCATTTGGAATAAGAAAAAATTCAATTGGTAATAAAAAAAATTTTTTTTAAAATGATCATTGAATTTAAATCTTCACCATTTCCATTAGAAATCTTTTAAGCTTAGATGAAAACGAGATGAAATAATCGTTGACTGAAATCAACAAATATACATTTCTTTGTGAAAAATGAAAGATGTGCTTATTATTATTGCTGTTGTTGTTGTTTATTATTGCCGCAGTGGTTGTTGTTATTTATTATTGCTCTTGTTGTTATTATTGTTTGTTATTAATTGTTTATTATTAGATGAGGAAAAATGTATGAGATAAGAATGAAACTATTAAAAAAGCAAAACAAATAAGTGAGAAAATGATGATCATTTTTGTGAAATAAAAATAAATAGACAAGTAAACAAGCGGATAGAGTAAAGACCAATCATTTCATTTTGCATAACAATTGTCCCAATGATAGACAACATCACCTTAGCATCTTCTTTTCTAGCTTTAATAAGTCCTTTTATAAAGAAGAATATTTTCTGCATAATATCTTCCAACTGCAAGTTAATTATAGAAAAAACTCAAGAATAACAGAAAATGAAATTAATGAGATGACATATTTAATAAATAATTGGCAGAATATTTAAGTTGCACACAAAAATGAATGAAAATACATTTTGTATAAAATGAAGTTCATTATGCAGCTATAATTTAGTTCACGATAACTTAAAGATTAGAAAAGTTGAAAAAAAAAAAAAAAATAAAATAAAATTTCATCAACAAGTTAATAAATAAATAAATAAAAAAAAAAAAGAAAAGGAAAAAACAGCTTCTCTTGTATATATCTCTTTCTGCACAATTTTATCATCAATATTCCAAAATTTATTAATTGTTAGAGTGAATTTTTTGAAATATGCAAAAAACAAGCTGTATATTTAAGACAATATCAAAACAGAAATTTAAGAAAAAAAATTTTTAGAAAGTAGTAAATTTAACAAAGTGAAAATAAAAGACAGTAAAGTTGATATTATCATAAATATATAGCTTGATGATAGTGGTGGTAAATAAAAAAATATGTTGACTAAAGTGGATAGGATAAGAAAAAGTTAGATTAAACAATCTGAAAATTGTTTCATTGTTATTTCTTACTAAGAAAATAGTTACAAAGCTGATTATAATAACTCATAAAATATAAAGAAAAAAAAAACAGTTTTGATTTTTCAAGAAATGATGGGTAAAAAATAAAATAGTCAAATAATTTCCTTTCACAATTAAAAGAATTAAAACTATTGTTGTGCATTTCTTTTATCAATTTATTCAGCTAAGAATTAAGCAAAAATTTATTACTGACATGTGACAATATTTTAATCAGTTTTACTTAACTTTTAGGTTAGTGATTTTAACAACAAAAAAGTTAAAACTTGTCTATAAGATATCATTTAATTGCATTGAGGAAAAGTTATCAATAGTTATAATACTACAAATTATTTTATTTCATTGATCAAAATAATTTAAAATAAAATATCTCACATAAAAAAAAATAATAATAATTAACTTGAATAACCTTTGTATTGCTGCATTGTGATAAAGTGCAAGCGTTTAAGTCAAACGGTCGTAGACGTACGGTTAGGTAAAATTGAAAAGCAGAAGTTGGATAAATAAGGAGCGGAATCCATTGCTGCAATGAGTCATCACCCACTTGACTGCATTGTAGTTGTAAGACGAACAATGGTGACGATAGATTATAAGCTAATGATGAATCCAAAATTAAGGAAGCATTTGCAGGAAGATGAAGTAGGTGTGAGTGAGGATTCTCAGCGATCAATTGCGCCAATAATAAGAGTTGTGGATTACTGCGCTTTAATTCATGTTCAAGCAAAAGATGCAAATTTGGTAATGCAAGAAGACTTTCACAATTTTGCTCCTCTGTATGCTCCAATTGTGTTAGCAAAGTTGGAAATGTTGCTGAATGTGCGCTTTTTTGATCATTTGAAAAATTGGGCCGAGAAGGTTGAATGATTGGTGATGATGATGATGATGATAATGATGATGATGAAATAATTGTCGTCGGAATACCATCCACCAAAATTAACAGTATTGTTGAGGAGAAAATTGACAGTAATAACAGTAATAATAATAACATAAATTCGTCGTCCAAATTTTTGATTAAATCTACAAAATGAAATTGTTTAGTAATAATAATAGAATTTGAGAAGAAATATGAGAAAATAATGATGATTGCAGTTGTGCTTGAAATAACAAATTAATGATTGTTGCACAACTGAAAATAACAATGAGCAGTAATGATATTGATAATGATGATAATGATTGATAGCACTGATGATGCTAATAATAATGACAGCGATAATTGATAATTATTTTAATCAAAGAATGAAATAGTTGGTTATGAGTTAAGTCTAATTTTCATTGTTCTTTAAAAGATGAAAAAAAAAGAAGGAAAAAAAAAAAAAAGAGAAAGAACTTTTGAAGGATCTATCGCACTATCTGGCAGCACTTCTCTTTCAATTGCATCAATAGAAGTAGCAACACTGTAGTAGTAGTATCAGTGTGGATGAAGTCTTAGAAGCATCCTTCGTCATTCTAAGCAACAAATAAAATCTCTCTTTACATGCTTTTTTTTTTTTTGCAAAGAGACATAAGATTGATGTAGCTTAGTAGTAGTAGTAGCAGTAGTAGTAGTAGTAGTAGTAGCAGTAATAATTGTAGTTGTTAGCAGTAACAAGTAGAAATTAGCAGTAATAAGTAGAAGCTAATAGTAATAGTTGTAGTAGTTAGCAGTAATAAGTAAAAGTTAGCAGTAATAAGTAAAAATTAGCAGTAAAATTAACAATAGCAAAATGAAATACTAGCAACCAAACTACTATCGTCGTCGCTACACTCATCTTTTAGTAGCATTTACACTAAAGCATTGAGGAACATTTGTCACTATGATTATGGAACTCTTCAAAAGAAAGCGAAGTGTCACATTGTCGATCATGCAGAGAAGAAACTGTCCCTTTTTTTTTTTTTCTTTTTTTCTTTTTTTTTTTCATCTTTATCAATAAGCAGAAAAAAGGAAGAAAAAAAAAAAGAGAAAGATAGAAAAAGGATTTACCTGCGCTTTGTCAACTTCAAAGCATCGATCTGTCTCAATCGTTATGCATGATTTTTATATGTACATATATATATGTATGTGTTAGTGTAAGTCTAATCCATCGAATGTGTGTAGCAGAATGATGGCTTTAGTCTGTGTTTGCTTCATTTCAATTTTACTTTTTAGGAATGAGATGTAGAGAGAGGAAAAATGAAGAATGGACATGCATAAAAATAGCTATTTGCTGAAAGACTTTTTAGTACTTTGATTTCATTTTGCACTTCAATAAGATATTATATATGTGAACAATGATTATTGATAATAATGATTATGAGGATAAAATAAATGATAATGATGATAGTAATGATAATAATGATAGAAATGGTAATAGAAGAAAAAAAAAAAAATTTTCTTTTTTTTTTAGCTTTTCATGATTATCATTTTGTTTTAAGCATTGAAGTAGTAGTAATAGTAATAGTGCAGTATAGCACTTGCACTGCATTGCATTGCATTGTACTGCACATTTGCAGTCATTTGGGATGCATTTTACGGCATCCAAATGGCATTTATTCATCATCTGCTTTGTCCTTCTTCTTTTCCTTACATAAACATTTTAGAGAGATAAAAATTGAGGCCTTAGGCAAGCCTTAAATATTCTTCTAGGAAAACTCTTACCGCTTCAGTCTCTCTTATTTAATTGTTCCTAGGTGCACTTGCTTATACGTTCCTTCCTCAAATGACTATCCTCTCAATTAGTAGCATCATAGGTAGTAGTAGTAGTAGAATTTCGGAAAAAGATTATTATTTATTATCATTATTGATTTTATTATCATTATTATCAGTACTGATATTAAACCAAAAAATGATATTGTTGGAAGTTAAGAGAAAAAGAAAAAAATCTTCTTATTATTATTTTACAGTTTGATTGAAATAAAAAGACCACCAAAATTAGTAGATGCGGTATTTACCACTGTCCAGTTTTATGATAATGCTCCACTATCAGTAATTATAAATAGGAAAATGATCATTTACTCATTGTTCAAAACAATTTTATATCCTATTGAATATACTGATTTGATTGTTGAGAATTTTACTATCAGTACTGTAAGTTATCAGTATCTGAGGACAGGATGAATGGTCAAATACCATTATATAAATCTTGCCTAAATATAGTAATAAAACTTAGCCACATTCACTGAAACATAAATCCTAAAATCGTTAAGTCATGGAGAGTTGAAATGTCGTGAAATTACGATTAATTTATGGGTTGCTGTCAGTGCTATCAATCATTTATTTAAATACATCCATCAGATATACATTTCGGAAAAATGCATAGCTATTAAATAGGCTTATTAAAATAAAAATCCTCAATGGTTTTATCGCCATTAGGCTATAAACGACAATATTGTTATTGTCAAAGGCCAATAAATCACACAATGCTTAAAAGTATTAAATATTAATTCTAATATCACAAGTGGAAAATCAATAAATACTTCATAAATAAAAAAAAAAAGATCGCTAATAGATTCTACAGCAAAAAAATGTTCAAAAGCTTTTTGTAATACTTTTTTTAGTAAATGATCAACTGATCAGTTAATTTTGTGCTTTAAAATAATTGAAAAACTGTTAAGTCTAATAAAAAGAAATTTTATCCTCGTGGAGTAATCATTATTTATTAATCAATCAAAGTTAGATGTATTCATACGAATATAGAATCTTAATCATTGTTCACCTGAATCTTCATCATATTTTATTTGTTCATAATACTGCATCATTTTAAAAACTGATAAAAACTGATAAGCTATTTTTTCAGTTCTAACATGAAATTTAACGCTGAAATAGTTTCACTTGAAATATGCCTCATTATCTTTCTTAAAAGAAACAATTTCCTAGCTGATATTACTTATTATATTCATCACTACAAGAATCCAGGACCATATGTTATTATCACTTGCTAATTTATCAATTCATATTTCCACTGAAATATCCTGCACGATGATTTAATTAGTAAATAACAACATAATGATGGTATTGCATATGTGTAGTTAAGTAAATTATCACTTTTTATCAAGTAGTAAAAGCAATGAAAAATGATTTTGGTTTGAAAAAAAGACTCGAATATGAATATTTTGAACTTCCTTCAGAAGACAAGTATCATAAGCCTTCTAACGCACTGTCAAATTTACAAAATTCAATTTTATAAAATTCATAAAAAAATTCAATTTCAATTTCTTGCTCTTCTCCATAATCAACTTATAAAATCAGTTGTCACTCATAAAAATATAAAAATCAGTTGGATGTAAATTACTTTACGCCTAAGCTATTCTGACGACAAAAGTTACCCGAAATTGACTTGACCTATAACCTCAAAATTAGAAAAGTGTTTAGGAGGCAAAAAGAATGGAAAAGAATTGACCAATAAGTAAAAGAAAAAAGAGAAATAAAACAAGTAAAATCATTAGTACTCATCACTTTCTTTTTTCAAATTCATCAGGTATTCCAATTCTTCTATAGAACCATTAATCAAACATAAAAGTTTATCCATTCGCTCATTTATCACTGTTATCACTGCTATAATTAGTACCAATATCATTCTTATCAGATGTAATAACACCAAAAAGACCTGCTTTATTCATTCATTCACCGCAACAAAACAGTTTTTCGAACTGTCACAAAAAGTTTGTATAAATTTGAAATAATTTTATATTCGTGCTAATTCAAGTTTCATTCTGCACCTGTTCGAACTGATTTCCACTTCTGATATACCCGCACCAGAAGACGATTTCTTCTTATTAATTCACATAATTCATATAGTAAAGCACTGAAGATAATCTTTTTTCAAAAAAAAAAGAAAGAAAAAAAAAAACGAAAATTCATTGCGAATAAATAATTATTTTAATTAACTTATACAGCATCAAATCAATTAACTATAGATTTTTTTATTAATCAAACTAAGTGAAATAATTAAACTAATTAAATATTTTCAAAGAAATGCAAAAATATCACTCACGAAGGAAACAAGCAAAAAATGTTGGAAAAGCAAATCGTGAAATGAGGTCAATACGTTTGCTAGCTTCAGTTTTACCGCACAGATATCTACTCAACCAAAATTTTGTCCATCGTTTTCTACGGTACGTATGCATATCTAATCGCAACGATTGCCTTAGATCCTAAAATGAGTTTCAACTGATTTTATATTTTATTTATTTAGTTTTTCATCCTCTTATTTACTGAATTAATAATTTATTAAAAGAATGTTTACCTGATTAAATGGATGATCTGATGGACATAAACAACCCTTGAATTCTGTTTTCTTTTTTTTCTCTTTCTTTAAAAATTCTTGTCGTCCATAATAGTTAACCAATGCATATTCTAATAGAGCTCCAAAGATAAATGCCAAGCATACACCAATCCAAACATCAACTGCTTTGATATATGATACCGGTGGAAGTTTAGCATTGATACCTGATGCTTGTGTGGTCATTGTTAGCAATGTTGTTACACCTAATGATACACGAGCAGGTACAGCATCCTAGAAAATTACACTAAAATTTATTGCAAATTTATAAATTATTCATTTCTCTTTACAAGTATAAAGAAGGAAAAAAAACTATTAATTTTTCATTTTATAAATTTTTACTTAAAATAAAATAATAAAAAATAAATATGAAATAATCATAGTGAAATATATATGAAAAAAAGAAGTTTCATACCTTATCAAGCCAGAATGAAACCCAAGAAACGACGACCAACATAATGCACGGTATATAAAGCTGAATTAAATAATAACTAAATATGGCGAGTAATATACAAATTTACAAAAACAATAATAAAGTTACCTGTATTCACGACGAAGAAATAACATTACACGAGCACAACTGTATTCACCTGCAATAGTATTACAGTAGCATCCACAGGTGTTGTACAGTTTGCGCTTCTCAAAGTGTAACAGAAGAGAAGAGAACAATTCGAAGAATTCTTCTTTTTCACTTTTTCAGTTTTTTTTTTTTTTGAAAATAAAGAATACAATAGGTATAGATGTATTTGTTATGTTATTTTCATGAAGAATAAGTAAATAAATTGAGCAAAAATAGCGCCAATTGATTGATCAATAATAGTACAATACACATTTTCTGTACAATAGTATACTGTAGTATACAGTATACAATTTGATTGCATAAGCACAAATTGTTACTGTAACTGTAAATTCCAAGCTTTTTGTTAAATGAGATAAACAGCCCAATATAACACTGAAAGAACAAAAATTCAGCAAATCAAGCCATGCTGTAATGATATGATAAATTAATAGCAAATGAACTCAAACATATTACATGCATCAGGCATTAAAGGTGGCGTCCAATGCTTATTTAGATAAGCTTGTTTAGCATTAATTATAATTGCCATGCAACTAATATTTTATATAATTTTTGAATTTTTTTTTCTTTATAACTCATTCTCACTTTTACTATTTACTCAATAAAACTAATAATAAATGAATGTCAAATGTAACAGTTTGCTTTATTAATAGCAAATGTATTTTTAAGCAAAATACACATACCGTTGAAGCAAGCGTAACCAATTGGAAATACCTAAACAGGAATTAAAACTTATGATGATAATTTTTCCAAAGTTAAGGAAGAATTAGCTACGAAGTTAAAAAAAATATGTTATGTTTATATCAATTAGCTAATTTTAACAGATTATCGTTTTTGTATATGTATATGGAAATTCATCATGTTCAATATCTAAATTGTTAGCTACAACAGCTATATGACTGTGATGAATGTTTTAAAGCTTTACTTTGGAATAGGATAGGTATTAAGGAAATAAAGAAGCTATGAAAGCTTGATGACTAGTGAGAAAATTTAAGATCGTCAATTTGTTGCATTTGGAAGAATAATTTCAAAATATTCCAAACAAGAAATAGCATACTATTAATTTAGGAATAGGTAAATGCTCATTGGAAGAAATGAAAATTAATTATCTTAAAGTATCAAAAAGCATAGGAAAATCAACATTAGAGGTCAGAAGTGATAGGTATATTAGAAGTTACCAAGCGTGAAACAACGTCAATTCGCTTGGAGCGTTCTTTGTAGCGTCGGACAAATGGTCGGAAACACCACCAAGAACGGGAAGGCGTCATAATAGCAGTTGCTGATACTAAGGGTTGATAACCGGATGAGTAATCCATATGATTAGCATGTTTTGAAAACTGTAAAATAGCATTTGGAAAGCAATAGAGAAATCCTCTTATGCTCTATATGCCGCAGTTATGCTATCAGAATTTCATGTTATCAGATTCAATCTGATAAACAAATACAGTTGAGTAATTGAACTCAACAAAAGTCTTGCCATTTCTTTCATTCGAATTGACAATTTCATTAAGTTATTATGAAAATGTCACAAGTTACAAAGCCATCTTCTAATCACAACACAATTGTATAATTAAAATTATTTGTCCAAACATTTTCAGAATGAAATATATTATTATTATTACTACACCATTTCATCTGGTCCACCTCATTTAGGACAATGGTGACATAATGACAAGACTAAAATTGTGAGATGCATTTCAGGCGGCCTAAAACGAACCTAAAACGAACCATTCGATGTCCGGCGGTTACATCCTTTCTTGCCGCATAATTGACCAAAGCAAATTCAAGCAATGCACCAAAAATGAATGCTAAGCAAACACCAATCCAAACATCTATTGCCTAAATTACTTCTTATCTAAAAGTAACATACTGCTAGGTAAGTTCTATTCGTTAATGCGCTAAAGATGATTGAAGTTTGCTTCTTTTTTTAGCTCTTAATTTCTCAGAGTTCTGAGAATCAAAGATCAGGTTTGATTTTTAATTGGTATTAATGAGTTTACTTGTTGTCAAATTCAATTTGGTATTAAAATTTCATTGTATAATTAGAGTTAAAAAATTGTGTAAGTATTTCATCAAAGATATTTATTAGTAAGTGCTATTTTTTCTTTTTGAATTTAAACAATTTTCTTTTTTTTTTTTCAAGGAAGGTTAATTGGGAGAAAATATATCAAAAACTAAAGTTCAAATCTACTAAAGCTAAGCCATTTAAAAGCAATAAAAACAACAATGAAATGACAACACTAAAGCCTTCACTATTACATTTTTTTTTTTTGGATTATTGACGGGATAATTTCAATAATTTAAATAATAAGCAATTAAAGCAAATAAATATGAAAAAAAAATAAGCAAATTAAGCATAAATTAATCCTTCAAATAATCTCGCGATGCTATCAGCTTATTTTTTTTTCTTTTTTTTTGCAAAAAAATATATCAGGAACCTTTGTATAGGAAACAGGGGGAAGTTTAGCGTTGATACCCGAACTTTGTGTGGTCATCGTTAGAAGAGTTGTTACACCTGAAAACATTTGAGACACACACAATATACACCAAATTATGCAGAAATGATGCATATTATTTCTATTAAAATCTTCGGGGGAAAAAAAAAGAAAGAAAGAATCAAAAAACAAACAAAACAAAAACAACGGGATGATTTATTATTTATTATTTATTTTTTGAAAGAGCGTTTCATACCAAGGGTAACACGAGCAGGCACCGAATCCTTGTCGAGCCAAAAGCTTACCCATGAAACAATAACCAGCATGAATGATGGTATGTAGAGCTGAAATTTTACACTAGCATACAAATTAAAGGGGAAAACAAAAAAAACACTTAACTGTTGCAAATTATCAAAAAAAAAAAAAACAACATTGGGAGAACATCATGACATTTGAGAAGCTTTTGTTGACGTCACGTTGGACCAATGAATAATCTATTATAATCATTGGTTGTTCTTCTGTATGATGGTCAAAATGATAAGAAAAATTATAAATTTATTTTCTAATTTATGTTTTTGGGCAATTGTTAATAAAAGAAAAAAAAAGAAAGATGAAAATCAAGAAGATTGAACTTATAGCTAAGCTTAAATTAATCTTTTACCAAAACTAATACCAAAATCTAAATTTTGTCAACATTGAGCTTTTATTGTTAAAATGTTCACACAAATTAATGGTGAGCTATTTTGGGTAATTGTGTACAACTACCGAAACAAATTAATCACAAAGGGTAAAATGTTTCAGATAGCACAGCACACACCTGCAAAAGATAGTAGCTGAATTCACGTCGTAAAATCATTTTTGTCCTCAAACAGCTATATTCACCTGAAATTGTTAGCATCGACACTAGACACCGGTAAAAGCCATGCAAATAATTTGTCTTATCATTGGATAATTTTTGTAAATTCATTAAGAAATAAATTATACTATACCTGTATTAGTTTTACTTGTACAGTAATCCGTCATAACATCTTGAAGCTCAAAACTTGGCAAACTTTGCCGTAAGCCTTCCTTCTGTTGAATTGGATTCTTTAGCTTCCATTCGTATTTAATATCATCAGTGGTGTAAGCATCTTTAAAAATGAAAAATAAAATGCAAATTTTACACTTTCCTATGAGATAGCTAAAGTAACTTTTTATTAGAAAATGTCAAAGGGTAAAAATCATGAAATTGGATGAAAAAAATGCTTGAAGATTTTGTAATATTTTAAGGTAATAAATTAATAATAATATATTGCGATAATCTCTTCTGAACAGTCAGAGAGCAAAAAGGAAAGATCTCAAATGAAGTTATCTTTTGCAAAAAATTCTAGAAGATTGTTTTTTTTTTTCTCAATTTAACTGTTTTCTCACTTTTGATCCATAAACAAAAGTATACAAAATTTTATGCCTAATTGTTTTGATGGAATTTTCTACCATGAAAATTCTAGAATTAAAAACAAAATGAAACATATTTTTTAAAATCTTTTGAAATCAAATTATGATTAATCTATCAATAAGTAGTGAAATTATCTTCCAATGTAGAAAACTGGAATAAAAAATTTTAACATACAACTGGCAAGATCGATAAGACATGTTTGTCGATCCAACGGATAATATTCCAATGACATCGGACACGATAACACTAATGAAAGCCTGAAGTAATGTTGTCAAATGAAAATGAGAAAATTTCCAAATTCTGAAATGAGAAGAATTAAGTGAAATTTAACGATACTGAATCAATTTTACAATTTTCCAAATTTTCCAGCTAATTAATTAAGCCATTTTATTCCATATGTAACTCTAGGATACTTCCACAACTCTTATTAATATTTTTCACAGTGACGGAAAATATGCAAAACTAAATTTGTAACAGGTAACAAAACAAATAAACAAATAAATAAACAATCACCTAACACTGTACAATATTTGACCATCGGGATGTATTCTAATAAGCACATTAGGCTTATCAATAAGATGTCGTCTTGCTTCTCTGTAATAATATTAGCAATTATTGCTTTCATATTATCATAGCAAAATAAAAAAATCATTATAGTTATTGTTAGATAATTAATCATAATTATTCTTGTAATTTTTATCATCAAATTATTATCATGATAGCTTTATTATTTATCTTTATAATAAGCTTTATTATTAATTCTTTGGAAGGGAATATTGATTTCTAAAGATCATCGATATATTTTGCAGCAATTTACAATCTTTCAAAAACCTTAATAGCATGCATTAATCTCTGTGATCTAATATAATAATCAATTTATATTAATATTTGTAATTTTTGATCACTTTTTTTAGCAAAAGTAAACTTTTCATTTTGGAAGAAAGTATCTGGCATCCAAATTTGTTGTGTTAAATCAGCCTGTTCACTTGCTGCTAGTACCACGAACGGTGGTACTTGCGTATTTTCGTCCGCTAAACGTCCGTACGCCAATCGCGCATCATTCCATTCTTCTCGAAAAGTAAACTGTGCGCTGTATTCCATATTAACATCATCAATTTTTGAAATTGATCGTAAATATATGTTTACAGAGACCAACACTGGACCACCCGTATCTGAATGAATAATCCTAGATGAAACTACGTTGAAAATTAAAACTTCATCTTATCAAGTTATATCAGTTTGATATTGACAAATTGATATTTTTGTCAAAGTTATTAAAATTTAATAATTTTCCTTAAAACATCTTTACTTAAAAGCTATTGAATACAGTTCTATTATTTCTTTTGCATACTTTCAGCATCGCATATAAAAATTTGCATTTAAGAGAAAATCTCTGCAAATTTTGCCACAAAAATTTAATAAACAAATAGTAAATTTTATTCATTTATTTATTAATGAACTTTAAGAATTTTGCTTTTTATTATTGCTAGTTAGAGTATTTCTTGCAATTCTGATATTCTATTTCAACTTCAATTCCATATCTTTTCAATTGGATCCTTTTTAAAGCAGATTAATGCCCATGCAAATGCATGTGTGATTCATTTAAAGGTCTGTTTCAGATAAACAAAATACATCGAAAGAGGAGGAATTTGCGGGATTAATTTACTAAGTATACAAGAAAATTCCCAGAGGATTTTTTCTAAATGAAAAGATTTTCATGCAAAAAAAAAAAGAGTGCCTACTTATGACTGTTAAGATTAGGACTTGGAAATTATTCAACCGTTGACAAATTTCAATTTCTCAACAGTTAACTTTAAATTAATGGCAATATTGAGAGGGAATGGAAAGAAAGTAGTTGAAAGGGAAAGAATTAAAGTTCAAAAATAGAAATTAACATGCATGATATATTTGAAAATAAACTCAGCAAGTAATCTAAAAGATGACTCATGAACATTTTTAAAAAATTTTAACATTCTAATTTCTATTGCGTAGTTAAATTTATAAAGAAATTTCATAGTTTTCATCTAATTAATTTTCATTCATCGTTTTAATCTCTAACTGCAGATGTTTTACTTCATGACTAGCTAACTTTGATTAATTAATCTGATTAATCAGAATCAGTAACATTGCATTTTTGAATTTTTCGCAACTTTAAAGTGTTTTCAAACTTTAAGAGAAATAATAACTTTGGAAGATCATAGACTATCATTTATTACTCACTATCAGTGCTAATTTTTAATATACTCATCTATAATGCAAGCGAAACATAAACAGCTGTACGTATTATATTTCATAATCTTTGCTAAATTTAAAAATTTCTTCTGTAAAATTATCTCACCTGCACTTTTTTTCTATCAAAATTTCTGGTATCTATTGCTAAGATATATGATAATGCTTAACGATTTCAAGTAATCAATTTCTTCTTTTTTCTTCTTCTGTGAATTTTGAATTTTTTGAGTATTAAATTACATCGCCAGGAAAATGCAACAACATATTCAAAGGAATAAAAATATTTGTTATTATGATGGATCGGATAATGAATCGAACTGATAATTTTATAATTTGAAGAATTTTTACTAATTCACAAAATATTGTGGCTCTTATTTCATCTTCAAAGTGTTTCCTTAATTAGTTTCAGCTCAGAAGTGTCATGCAAAAAGGGAGAAGTACTTCGTTAAGATGTTTGTTGATTGAAAAAGAAGAAAATTTTTCCAATCAATTACTCCTAATATTTTCAATCAGAAATTTTGCTTCCAAAATTCAAGAAACTCATAGTTATAAGAAAGGATGAAACTAACATTTAGGAAGGTTTAGTTTAAAGGTATCAAATGATACAAATAAAACCAAAAATCATACAAAAAGTTTCTTGCAAAAATTAGTAGCATAAGTATATATATCTAAACAAATGCATAAATATATTTACTTATTTACGTACGTCTATTAAAAAAAAAAATTAATTTTAAAGAGAAAAACAATTCAAACATAATTAAATCTTTGAAAAAAAGCATATATTTCCCAAAATATTAAACGAAATCTTGAAATAATTTTATTTATTCTTTATTAAAATTAAAAAAAAAGAAAATATTTATCTTCAAGTAATGAATACGTGAGCTAGAGAAGATGTAATGAGGAATTATTGAAATTTTACGATAATAACAAATATTATTTATCCTTTAATTTTAAATATATTTTAGGGGAAAAAAAATAAATGAAATTGAGATTCAGCAAAGGAATAAGTTCAGACCAAAAATAAAAGAAGCACATAATGATTTTTTTTTTTTGAATGAAATTAAAATTACGAAAATTCAAGTACGTACTCTTAGTTCACTAATCTAAAAACAACAACAAATAAAATAAGGGCAAACTAAGTTTAAAACAAAGGTTAACATATTGATGATGATAAAACTTTTAAATCTTTAAAGATTACGGTTGTCTTCATAAAACAATATAATATGAAAAAAAAAACAATAAAGCAAATAAAAAAAGAATTTATATACCTGGCCAAGACAGATTATTACCACGTGGTCGTACACGCCAATCATAATCTTTTAACGTTCGTTGGATGATTTCTTGTTCTTTCAATTTTTTTTTTGCCATAACAAGAATTAAAATTGTAAAATTCCAACAAATCATACAACCATTCATAATTGTAAAATTTTTCCTAAAAAAAAAATAAATAAATAAAAACTTGATGAAATATTCATTCATTCATTCATATTTTTTCTTGCTTCCTTTTCTAACTTTTTACTTTTTTTTTTCTTCAATATTAGAGAAGAAAATGGCAAATAGTAAAACAAAAGTCATGAGAATAATTGATTTGCTTTTTACAAGTAGCATGAAAAATGAAGTACGAAATGACTTACTTACACACAAGATGGTTAATTTGATTGTTAGTTGTGAAAAATTAGCCTTTTAGATTAAAGCAGGCACTTGTTATTGTCAAAAGTAACTTTACTACACCCTAGAAAAATGTGTCATTTTTTGATGCATAACAAATCAATAAGTAACAAATAAAAGAAGGAAAAAAAATCTATGATAGATTATTTTCTTCTATGATAGATTAAATTATTTGTTTACATGCTTGTAACAATCATTTATTTATTACTATAGAACAAAAAATTACTAAAAATAAATATGATATGATAAGAGTAATCATAATGATATATTTTTGATATAGATACACACAGAGAGTTTATAATCTTATGATATTAGTTTTGTGAATATTAAAGTTATTTCTGGGTATACTTTAACACTGATTTTTTTTTCACATGATTATTAATATTATTTATATTTTTTTGTATGATTATTAACATTATTTATATTTTAACAAGATATTTAAGCTCATATATTTGACTTAATTAAATGTTTTAATAATTTTTCAATTTTAATAGCAAATATATTATTCCTAAATAATCATCTGTTCATGGAGTACGGTAACGATAGTAGTAAAATGTAGTACGGTAATGATAGTAGTAAAAGTAAAAAAATTTTAGTCGGATAGAAGGAATAATCATCAAAATATCATTCTTGGCTTATTCAGCAAACCACCTGTATACGACAGCCTCTTTGCCTCCCTTTTCTGCTTAAATTATCAATGAAGCAGTCCTACTTTTTTTTTTTTTTTTTTTTTTTAATGATGGAAAGCTTCCGTTGCTTTCCAAAATGCAATATCTTTCTGCTTGCCAATAAGTAAGTGTCTCCATGCCTGTCACACTTAGCTATGTGCCACATTTCCTTTGCTACATAGCCAATAGCTCACCAATTAAGGCCAGTACCCAAGCTCGAAAAATTGGTTACTCAATTCAAAAAGTGTCATCTCTGTATCCTTTTTCTCCTTCTCTTTCATATACAAATATATTGAAATAAATCTATTTAAAAAAGTTGACAAGTTTATATTGTTTTACATTTTATTTTACAATGAAAATGGCTACCTACGATTCATTTCTTAATTTTAAGCCTAATTTTAGGTATAAAAAAAAAGGCCTAAATGTGTACGCATTTATATATATCTTAAAAATAAAAGTGCAAATTTGGCTGTCGTAGTTAAAATGAACAATTTTATTTGCTGCATAATAGTTTAGATGTCTATGTTCATCATCTTAAGTAGACACCTGCAAAAGAATGACCTGTCAACATTTCTTCTCAAAAAAAAAAAAGAAGCAAAGTTAGCTCAAACTAAATGTTTGAATGAGTGAGCAAAATGGAAAATTTAATGATCTGACTGAAGCATAATTGAAGCGCAGTGTACCTTCGATGACATCATGAAGACACTACGTATTAACACAATTACTGAAAATGTCAGAAGGAAAATTTTTCCATATTTCAAAATAAGAAGATATTTCCTTTTTCTTTTTTTTCTTCTAAATTTCTAAATAATTTTTGAGAAAAAAATATCGAAATCATTGCTTAATGACATATATATATATTTGCTCACTTTTTTTTCGAAAATTTTCTTAATTAAAAATCCTCCTTCATTTGTGCATTAAAGCTTACGCACTAATTGTCATCTTTATTTAATTAACTTTTTCCTTTCTACGAAAGAATTGAAGGATGAAACGAAACATACAAGGGATCACCTAAATATTTAACATTTCTAAAATGATACAAATTAAAAATTTCAACAAAAAAATTTTTTCAAACATTTTTACTGATATCATTATGATGTGATATTTTGCACTTTAAATTCAAATTTCAAAAATTTTTTTCAACTTCTTTTCCAGTCTCATTTCTAGATATTTCAGTGACAATATTATAAATCTAATCAGTGTATACTAAAACAAAAAGAAAAGTTTAAACTGATTTGAAGAAGAAAATTGATGAAATGAAATTTGAGGATGATTTAATTTAAAAATGACACAAGTCTAATATAAATAAAATAAAAATTGATTTCATAAAAAAAAAAAAGAAAAAAAAAACTTTAATCACTTTCTTTCTCAGTTCACCGTAAATAAACTGATTGATCTCGTAGAGGTGTAAATGTCTGTGAAGTGTCAATTATGCAAACTGCGCTTCACATAACACTTCCTTCAACTCATATAGTGCAATTTTTTTTTTTTTTTTTCACTTCAACTTTTGAATGAATTCATCATTTTAATCTCTCAAAGATCTTTTTTCTTTTCAATTTGTCTGTCATCTTTACCTTAAATCATTACATCAAATCTATTCCATCATTATTATTTTTTTTCAATGGTTAAAATTAAGTAGCATTTTGAAAGCATACTAGCGTAAAAGTTTTTTTTTTTTCCTTTTTTAAATTAATGCAAATCATAAAATTTATCTCAATTCATGCTCATACCGTAATATTTTCTCGTCAGTTTAGCATATTGATTGATTGTTATTTATCTAAGTAAAGTTAAGTAATAATAATGCCAACAAAAAATGCTTCCATTAAGTTGCAGTAAATTTTTTTCAATGCTATTCGACAATTTCCTATTTTTCATTGCTGCTAAGTAAATAAATTTAAAAGATTGACAATAACTAATAGCTAAATCAATTTTCGTTGACTCATTTTTTTTTCTTTTTTTTTGTCCTCTTTATAAATTTTAAAAAAAAAAAAAAAAAAAATGGAAATTGAACAAAGTAAAAAAAAAAAAAAGAAATCACAATTCAATGAATGATTACAAAAAGTGATTTGATTTTGCTATTCTGAACTTTTATTTAAATTCCCGAAAATATAATGAATTGATAAATTTAGTGTTCCAAACTAACAATGCATATTAATTAATGGTTCTTTTTATAAATGCTAAATAAATTAGACTCCAAAGGAATAATTTTCAATTAAAAAAAAAAAAATTTTTACTGTTATAACAGAGAGATATGAGGTGGAATTTATCCTTTTTTTTTCTTTTTCTCAACTTCCAGTGTATTTTTTTGTCAAAATATAATGAAATTTACATCACAACACCATTTGTTGGGTTTAAAAATTTAGACTCACTCACCACTACTAGTATGCTTTCAATTTTTAACATTCAAAATTGTGAAATCAACGAAAATATTAGCAAAAATGCCTTCCAGCTTGAGGAACAACTGCCCGGGCTTTGTTTTTCTTTTTTTTTATCTGAACAGCAACTAGGCTTATGTTTATCGAAAAAAAAAATTTTTGGCTTCAAATGATTAGATAGATAGATAGATAGATAGATAGATAGATAGAATGAGAGTCACCACGAACCTAAAAATATTTTTTCCATTAAAATTTTTAGAAATGAGACTTTTATTTATTTTTTTTTGAGAGAGAGAGACAGAGGAAAAAAGGAAGGAATTCAAAAATTAATGAAAAAATTTTTGAGAATTTTCAAAAATTTTTTTAAACTTTGCAACTATAAGAGAGAATATTACAGGCAGAGCAATTACCTTGATTATTTTATTAAAGTGATTGAAAGCAATTTAGACAAAAACTTTTCGAATGTAATTAAAATGATTCATTTCAGTTCGTATTAAAATCTTTAATGGCTTAAAAGATAAATGAAAAGTAAGCCGTCACTTTTTAACACTGAATCAAGCACAATTTTTTGTTTCTTATTTTCATTTTTTAAAATCATATTTCAATTGCTAAAATATCTCAAATAGATGAAATCAAGAAAGATTTAAAATTCTGACAAGTTTCTTAACTTTGACAAAATGGAATGATGAAGTGATCCTGGCAAAATTTTCCACCTCAATCAATAATATTTTAAAAGAAATATTGGGAAAGTCAACAATGAAATAAATTTATCTAACTTTATGGAAAATTGAAATTAATAAAATGATATTGATGCAATAAGCATTCAGTAGGGCAAAAAGCATTTACTTTTGTCATCATTCAGAATATAACTTAATAAATTTTTAAAATATTAATAATTTTAAGCTATTCGAATAATGCCACTGTACGTTTGCAACATTCCACGTGTAAAGACGTAAACAAATTACATTGAATCATTTTCACTTTTTCGAATTTTTTAACAATAAAATTTTATTTATTATATGAAAAAATTAACAAACACTGATACATAAAACATTTGAATTGATTTTATTAGCCAAATACAATTGTGATTTATTAATTAGACGGCAGCCTATTGCTTCACAATTAGATATTTCTGTTCCATTTTCAAATAATTCAGCACAAAAACCATTTACATACTGAAAGATATGGAATAATTAAAAAAATACAATTATAGATAAATTAATTGCAATTATAAATAGAACAAACATTAATTAAATAATTGATTAATTAAATTAACTCCACAACTTTGGAAATAATTAATACTTCAGTATTTCAATTTTGTATTTATTATACTAAGAAAAAAGGTATATAAACTTTTTATTAATTGCAATTATAAATAGAACAAACATTAATTAAATAATTGATTAATTAAATTAACTCCACAACTTTGGAAATAATTAATACTTCAGTATTTCAATTTTGTATTTATTATACTAAGAAAAAAAGTATACAAACTTTTTATTAATTGCAATTATAAATAGAACAAACATTAATTAAATAATTGATTAATCACCACAACTTTGGAAATAATTAATACTTCAGTATTTCAATTTTGTATTTATTATACTAAGAAAAAAGGTATATAAACTCTTTATTAATTGCAATTATAAATAGAACAAACATTAATTAAATAATTGATTAATTAACTTAACTCCATAACTTTGAGAATAATTAATACTTCAGTATTTCAATTTTGTATTTATTAAACTAAAAAAAAGTATATAAACTTTTTATTAATTGCAATTATAAATAGAACAAACATTGTAAGCGCTGTCAAAAATGGTTGTTAATTCTTGATTCAATTGTTCTATGAATACTTTACACGATTCACAGAATAAATATTTTACATTGAAACTGATTGTCGGATTGATTGGAAGTAAAAATACAGTGATTATGATAAGAAGCAATGTATTGGACATTATACTGCAAAATTAATGAATATATTAAAATTCCAAATTAAAATCAATTTTCAATATGAAGTATTTTTTATTCAAACATTTTAATGATGACTACAAGGAATTATAGTTTCAGTAATTCTTCTCTTGAATACTTCTCTTGGAAAAAGTATTTAAGTAATAAAATATAAACAATTCAGTTCAGATATTGTGTAAAAATGAAAACCAAAAAAAAAAGTAGCCTATATAAGAGTCCTTAATAAAGAATTCAAAATAATTACAATTAAATATAAGAAGTACTCATTATGTTGATGTGATAGTAGAAGTATTGTTTATCCGTTAACAATGTTATCATTGATGCTACTGATAAGAAATAGAAAACACCGAAATTGTTATTGAAGTGTTTTACTAAAACAACTAATTATTGTAACAGATGAAACTTCCATACAACTATTTGTAGATGGTTTATTCAAGAAATTTTATCAAAAATTCTTCATTTTCCAAAAGCTAAAACATTTGTAACAGATATTCTACCTAAACAGATAATATTAAGTTTTTAAAATGGATTATACTATCTTATTGTTTTACCAAATATTGTGTCGTTAATCGTTAGCATTAAAGTTCAAATTAAAGTTTCGCAAATATTCTCTCTAAAAATGCAATTCAAAAAGTTATATTAGAGAGGAGAGAGAGAGAGAGAAGAAGAAGAAAAGATTCAAACATAGCTTATAGTTCAATCTTTTATAGTTGCATAGCTTTAATTTGCAATAATGTTTTTTAGAGAAATATCATTTTATTAATAACTTTATAAAATCAACAAAGATAAAATTTTCGACATATTATTTCTGAAGCATCTTCAAGCACAACAAAATCTCGTATTTTTTCAACCATTTTATCTACTTTCTTTTTACATAACATAATAGCAGTCGAATTATAAGCAAAATTGTCGTCGCAGAAATCTTCCATTTCCTAAATAAAAAAAAAAAAAAGATGATGATTAAGAAAGTGATATTCTCTAAGTGATATTGTTGTATTTGATAATTTTATTCTCAATCACAATCAATGTAATTTAATTCACTATATCAAAACTTAAAAATGATTGTGCAAATTTAAAAAGCACTATGAGAACGAACTAACCTGAGTGATCCAATCAAGAGTTTGTTCAATTGCACTACTTATTCCATTGATAAACATTCGACATGATTCACAAAGACTTTCTTCCTGATTTTCAAGACTAATCAGTTCTGATAATTTCAATTCCTTCATTTCACATGTTGTAACAGCAACTACAATTACCAGTGCAATTGAAATAGTTTTCATTTCACACTGCAAATTTAATTAATTAATACAAATTTTACAATTGATAAATGATGATCGGTTCTTATTTAAAAATTGTTAAAGTTCCCAGAAAATTTCTCTCAGTGTTATAGTCGAATTAATTCCAATTGGTACTGTTAAATATTCCAACAATATACTCTTTCCTGATGCTTATAATAAGTAATGATATATATTAGGAGAGATAAAGATTATTTTCTCGAGAATTCAATGAATGATTAGTTTCATCAACTGATGATCACAGCTTATCCTACTTTAAAATACCAGAATAATTCAATTTAACCAATTAAAAAAATTAGAAAAAATCATACCTTTTATGTTGTTAGAAAGAAAACTGTTCTTCGGTCATACATCATTCATATCGTTATCATTCTCCGGGTAAATACTACCCACCAAAAATAAATAAAAAAAAAAACGGGCAAGGCAAGTATGTATTAATATTAATACATATTAATATTAAAATGAGCAAAAATTTCTGGAACATAGAAGAGTTCCAGGAGAAAAAGAAACTGATAAGGTTTTCCGAACGTCGAACTAATTCATTTATTTTCTGTAAAAGAAGAAAATAATCATTCCTCCCATCTTCGGACTTTGTATTTTGTTTCATCAATCAACAAGAAACGCTTATATTCTGCAAAAAATATACAGACGTACAAATTGTATGATATAACGTGAAATTCACGCAAATACACGTCAACTTTGATGCTTAAAGAGAAAAAAGTAGTAACGTGTTGAGACGTAAATGTAGGGAAATGATTTAATACTTGTTTATTTCTTCTCAGAAACATTGTCTTGAAAGAAAAATGATGCAACGTAGTTCACGTGATTGACATGAAGAGAAATAATTGAAGAAAAATGATTTAATATTTGCTTATTCTTCTCAAAAACATTGCCTTAAATGGATGTGAAAGAAGAATCATGCAACGTGGTTCACGTGATTTACGTTCATTTTCATTCATCAAATAACATACTGCGTGAGAAAAAGTGCTTCGATGACATCATCGCAACTATCTTTGCATGTTATGAAAGGAATAATTTGTTCAAATGTTCCGTATGCATTTTTCTCAGATAAACGGGAAGGAAGGAAGAATTTCTAATAGATTTTTAAAATTTCTAAACGATCAGTAGAGATTAGTGTATGATTTTTGTGAAGAAATTATATAATTCAGATAAAAAATTGTCAAATTTCAAATGAGAATTTATTCTCTTTCTCACTTCTTCCTTATTTTCTAGAACTTTCTCTCTCTCTCTCTCCCTCTCTCTGTTAAAAGATCTTCGAAATATATTCCCATAGAGAATATCTCTAGCATATTTACTAGCTATAAAGGTTAGATAATTAAAATTTATCAATAAACAATTGATTAATTAAAAGTTAGATATTTTAGAAGGGAATGATTTAGTGCTATATATCATATATTTTATATCTTTTGATTGTTGTTTCTAGCATGTTTTTTCCTTTTTTTTTTTAAACTATAAAAAATGATTTTCAGTTTTTACTTTTCAAAACAATGTTTGAAATATCATCGTTTGGAAAATTATTGTCAACGTTCAGTCATTCTTATCATTTAAATGATACAGTGGATCGTTTGCATTGGAATATTACAACTGTTGTTTTAATTTTATGCGTTTTGTTTATTGGTGCGGAACAACAATTCGGACAACCAATACAATGTATGCTTCCAACACATCTCGATCGTATGTTTCCGAAATTTTTATTTCTTTACCAATATTCTGTTTAAGTGTATCATTCTGGATGAAATATCAATATTCTGTTTAAGTGTGTCATTCCGGATGAAATATCAATATTCTGTTTAAGTGTATCATTCTGGATGAAATATTAATATTCTGTTTAAGTGTATCATTCCGGATGAAATATCAATATTCTGTTTAAGTGTATCATTCCGGATGAAATATCAATATTCTGTTTAAGTGTATCATTCCGGATGAGATATCAACATTCTGTTTAAACGTATCATTCCGGATTTTTGTTTGAGGAGTTATTCTAAGCTTACAATTATCTTCCTATTCCATTGTTTAATGATTTAATATTGATTAGTTAAACATTTATTGAAGATATTATTACCAAAATTAATTTACTGTTCGTTACAGGAAATTCTTGGACCGATTATGGCCAGTATTATTGTTTCACTCAAAATACTTATCGTTTGACAAATAATCAAACATTACCGAATGCAAGTAATCGAGCAGAACTTCATTTAAATGCTAATGTAAATTATTATCAGGTTGGTTGCTTATATATATAATTAGTGTACATACAATGTTTCAATGAAATCTCTCTCTCTCTCTCTCTAAAGGTAATTGAAAGCAGAATGAATTTTAAATAGCCATGATTTTGACTCATCAAAATTCACTTCTCAATATTTGTACAGTTTGGAAAATCTATAGCAATGGGTAAGGATACTAGCTAGCTTTAGCTAAGCTATCGATAAAAAAAAAAGAAAAATTGAAATCTTTGTAGATCAAGAAATAAAAGATTTTGAATGAAAAATTGTAAAAATGTGAAAAGAAGTTTTTCAGTGGGTACCATTTTTTCTCACAATTCAAGCATTATGCTTCTACATACCTGGTTGGCTATGGATGATGTTGCAACATGGAAGCAGTAAGATCTTTGTTTATTATTTGTTTGAAAATTCTCGTAATATTATTCATCATTTATTTCTTGACTTTAGAAATTTACACTTCCTTTTTCAGTTTTTGATATGGAAGCTATAGTTCGTGAAGCTATATGCTTGAAAACAATATTCAAATTTGAAGGTCGAGTAACGAGGCTAACAAATTTAGTCAACTATATTGCCTCTGGGCTAAAAATGAAGATGAATACGGATATGTGTAAAACCGTCGGTTTTTTTTCATTTTAAATAGCAAATTAATTAGTAATTATCTGTTATGATGATTTGTGTAGTCTCTTATTTTGCTTATTCTAAAAATAACCTTTATTTCAATGTTTATTCATTAAAGTGCATCTTGGACCATTTTAAGGAATGTCAAATGTCGAAATCAACAAGTAAATCTTCAAGTTTGAAAGCGATTAGTTTTATATTTCAACATATATTTGCTTTGAATTTGAAAAACTCAAACTTCGTTTTTGATAATCATCTTAAAAAATTTAAAACCGTATGAATTATGGATTGATCAGTCGATTAGATATTTCAGAGTTTTTTTTTTTTTCTAGAAATGGTGCAAGCATCCATTGGACGAAAAAAATGGCATATCAACTGCACTTTATCTTATTTCGAAACTGTTAAATGTCATAAATAACATAATGCAGCTCTACATCATTGGACGATTTATTGGTTTCAGCAATTTTCCTTTGGCTGTAAGTTAATCCAAATTCAAAAATTTCCGGAATTTAAATTTTATCAGAGAGATGGCTAAGCATGAATCATGCATAAGGTATAATTAGAAATCCTAATGTCTGACTGGTATCGATTTATGATTTATGCATAAATACTTTTGTTCTATCAGAATTTCGTCATTACAGAAGCTAGCTTTTAATTGTAAATCCTCATGTCGTTATTTGATTTTTCTTTTTTGATATAGGCTTGTTATTTACCAAATGGCAGTTTTATTGCATTCATCGGTTTTTTGTGTCTATTCTTTAAAGAGTTTCTAATTGTAAATTTTTACCTCTGTAACACTTTTGCTCTATCATTATTGAAATGTTGTGAAGAGGTTCGTATACAGAAGTTTTCACTGATTAAGAAATGTGGTAGTTAAAAAGGAAGGAAATGATCTTCTTTTCAATCTTCTTTTCACTCTGAATAACTTTACAAGATGTATTATACTTTTGCAATATTATATTTTCAGAAGAAAATTTTCAGAAGCAATTCACGTCATCATATTTTCCACTAATAACATTCTGCGATATAGAACGACAAACTTTAGGAAAAGTGGAAATAAATACATTGCAATGTGTTTTGATGCTTAATTTCATCAATGAAAAAATTTTCTTTATGCTCTGGTACTGGATATCTTTGGTAAGAATTCTATTAGGCATTTAAATTAAGTGGATATCTTCGGTAAGAATTTACTAGGCGCTTAAATTAAGGAGATGTCTTCGGTAAGAATTCTACTAGACATTTAAATTAAGTTTTAAATCTCTTGCAAAGAACGACTGTTTTGGTTTTTCAGCGTTTTTCAGTTTTACTTCTTAATATTCGATGAAGACATCCTCTGGAATGGTCATAAAGTATATTTGAGGATGCTTGTCTTAATTTTCTGTAGTGATGACTGTGTTTAAGCGATAGATTTTAAGTTTATTTCAGCTATTTGTCTTATCATTAACGGATTTTATAATCACATTGGTGCAATGTTTGCGACCACAATGTCGTGAAGCTTTGATAAAGTTCTATCTGCAAGTGAGTAAAACTTTTAATTTATCAGTCAGGTTTTGTTATTTTTATTTTTTATATATTATATTATTATGCTATTTTGATACAACAGTTTTTAACCTACCATGAAGAGCGACCAGGTAATTTTTGAACTCTTTCAAGGGAATAAAAGTTTTCTGAACAAAAAGTTAAATCCATTTGGTTTATAGGGAGGTGAATTCGATGACAAATACTTTTTCTTGCTGAGAGACGAAAGATATCTGCATATTTACATTATGGAGGTAGGTGTATTATTTTACTTATAAGTTTGCTAAAAAATGGAAGGTCAAAATTTTCCGAATCCAAAAGTATGAAACTGCTTTTTGGAACTGAATTATTTTAGTAAGTTACTTAAAAATTGAATGTCTAATACGAATATTTAAAAAATTTTCAAGTTTCTTGGCTTGGATGGAGTACTATTATTGCGTTTCATTAACAATCACGCAGGTATTAAAGTTACACAGGATATCACAGTCGGTTTATGGCACTGTTTTTGTGGTTTTTATCAGATAATTTTTTATCATTTGTTCATTTTATCAATCTTTACAATTTTGTCTGATTCTGATAATATTAATAACTCTTATAGTTTGTAATTCTAATTTTCTGTGAGAAATAGTATCATAGTGATACACGAAAAAACGGAGAGAAAAGATTCTCATCATTTAATAAACAGAATTTGATAAAGTTCTGATAATTTTCACTGTTATATTTTCAGGATTCCAAGAATTTCCACATTTTCGAAATTTCCACGAATTCCCACACACCTCAAAAGATCTGAAATTGTTTATTCATCACCAATACCTCCTACAGCGTTTCTTAGCAGAATGAATTGAATCATAATTGAAAGATATTTTTTTCTATAATAAACAGTAAGGTTATAATTAAAAGTTCGTGGTAAGATTTATCTAAATTTCTGCATTTTCTCGATTTTATTCATATATGCGAATTTAAATTTTAGCGGTTTATATTACAAAAAGATGTTATAAAAAATTCAATAACCTTTTTTAGCTTAAAATTTCTGGATTACACACAACATCGGTTAAAGATATAAATGCTTGTCTGTGTTTTCGATATTCGCTTGTGTCCTTAACTTTATTGTATTCCATTTAAACTTTTCTTGATATCTCACCCTCCATTTTAATCTTCATTTCGTGCAAATCTATGTTTCAATTTTGGTTGGTTTTTTTTTTACTTGAGCAAATCCATGGAAAGTTCAACTCATAGTTAAGAATTATGACGTAAAATATTGAAAGTTCAACCTTTTTTCATACTTCTGAAATTTCTAAAGAAACATTTTGTTCATTTTAAGTTTTAAAAGATGGTTAGCTTATTTAGCTATTTATGAAAGAATATAATAAATCGTTTAATGTTTGGCATTTATAAAATTCACGTTGTTTGTAAAAAAATTCATGAGCATGTGTACAATTTTTTTGTAATATTAAACTTCAAAAGTCATTTGTTGTTTGCTATTTGCTTTTTATTTGCTATAGATTGCAGTTAAATATTCATACTCTCAACTTCATTTTATCATTATCTAATTATATTTATCATCATTAAGAGAAGAAAAAAAAAATCATTTTATCATTATGTTTATCATTAAAGAGAAGAAAAAGCAGAAAACAGAACGAAAATATTAAAAAGTTTCAAACAAAACAGAAATATTGAAAATACTTCGAAATTCAATGGTATCAGTCTATAGACAATAATTTTGGCGAATACTACTACATAAACTTCAAAAGTCCTTTGTTGTTTACTATTTGCTTTTTATTTGTTATAGATTGCAGTTAAACATACTCTCAACTTCATTTTATCATTATCGAAAAGATAAAATCTACGTGAGAATTTTTCCATAGCTTTCACAGCCTTTTGATACGTAAGATAAGTTGGTGTTTCGAAAAAGAGAACAACAATTTAAAAGATTTGGAAGAGTTGAAAAGAAAAAGTTGAAAGGAAACATTCAGAAAAAGTGAATTCAACAAACTAATATAAACAGTGATATCATTTTTCAAAAGAAATGAAGCTATTTATCAATTTAGCAGTAACCATATCAAGAAATCATAGTGAAAAATTGAAAAATTAAGTGATGCCAAGAATTCTTGACTTGTGCAGTATTAATTAAATTACTGTTATCACTTGCTAACAGATGATCAGTACAGAATATGTTATCACTATTCAATTACAGATAATTTGTGCAGTATTAATTAAGTTACTGTTATCACTTGCTAACAGATGATCAGTACAGAATATGTTATCACTATTCAATTACAGATAATTTGTGCAGTATTAATTAAGTTACTGTTATCACTTGCTAACAGATGATCAGTACAGAATATGTTATCACTATTCAATTACAGATAATTTGTGCAGTATTAAGTTACTGTTATCACTTGCTAACAGATGATCAGTACGGAATATGTTATCACTATTCAATTACAGATAATTTGTGCGGTATTAATTAAATCAACTATACTCACTAACAGGTGTTGAATCGAAAATATATTGCCATCGTTCAAGGAATGATTTGTCCAGGCAGATAAATTCAAGATGTAAATGCATATTTCGACTTGTCTAGAAAGGCTTTTGCCGAAAACTCAAAGGATATCCTTGTTTCAGGAAATTTTATGGTGACAAATGAGGAATGAAATTGTATGGTGCACTGGAAATTGCAGATTTGATCCCTTATGCAGGTGGTTCAAAACTTTGCTTGCTCAAAATTGATGTCAGAGGTGACATTTTCTTATGCGGAAGAATTTTCTTCCATAATTAATTGAAAAAAAAAAACATTTGCAAATCTTTTATTAGTTGAATAATAACATATGGTAGTCAGACATAATAACCACCTACTTCACACCTTTTAGGTGCGAATTGAAGCTTTTGGCAGGTATAATTAGATTTTTGGGCAACTAAAGAAGTATCACAATTTTCCCACTTATTCGGCGACATCCTGGATGATCCAAGTAGTCTTTTTCGAGAACAGTACAGCTTGCTCCATACGAGACTTCATCTTCACATCCTACCTGTTTATTAACCGCAGCCAGCGGGTATCTTTTGCCCGCTCGAAGCAAAACAAAGAAACAAAGGTATATATACCCGAAAGTATATTCAGATTGATTCTTGCATGTTGAAATATTATAATTATGCTTGGTACTGCAAATTGCTCTAACTGTCCACGAAATATTACGAATCAGTGCCAATCTATCCTTAGTGAAATTCGTTTATATGAAGAGGCAGGTGGTTGCTACACACTCTCCTGCCAGGTAAATTGAAAACCGAAGTGCTTACTCGAGAGTTAGCATGATCAAGAACTGAATCACCTTAAACTTGTTAACTTATCAACAAGTCATTCCAATTTAATTATTGTCGTACCCATTCCATTGCAGAATTCAAATCTTCAAACTGATCTGTCATACCGAAGAGTTTTTTGCAGACTAAAATCATAATCCTTGGTGACTTCAAGTTGGTTCAGTAGGAAAAAACCGTAAAGCCTGGAATGAAGTAATAGGCAAATATAGGCTTGAAAACTGCAACGATAATAAATGCTTCGTATTAGAGTTCAACGCAGGACATCGTACCACGATGATAAACATTACCTTTCACAGGAAGGCAATCTAATTTTCCGGAAAAGTATTCGCAATGTCCACCGGAAAATCGAAATGTTGCCAAGTGCAAAATGTCAAACAGACTAAACTGAACTCTCACTTTTGGGTCAAACAGAGAGAAAGAATGAAGAATCCCAAAGTCAAGAATCTCGAAATTGTTATAATTTCCGTAAACGAGGCTTGTGACTACATGAATTCCTCCCTTCCGACACTTTGACAATATAAATAGCATCCTGCAATCTTCGGTAGAATATCCAAGAAACTCAAGAATTGATCTGATTAAAATAGCTCACAGATCCAAGATCTGTTGGCCAAGCAGCATAGATATCAAGCATATCTCTCTCACCAGCAAAGGTACAACAGTCCAAGGAACATTTAATGGACTATTGGCATAATTTAATATTCAATTTATTCATTTCTTTTTTATTATTGTATTAGAGCAATAAGGGAACCATAAAGTTATTGTTGACGTTATGAATTTACGACAACAATAAGGACAAATAACAATAAAGAATTCCCCAACAAATCAATTATCCAGCTCCGCTCTTCAATGTACTGATAGCTTAATTAACACGAAAGATCATCCAGTATCTTCCAATTTAATTTAATTCAAATTTGAAATTTCTATAGATCATGATTGTCTTTTCTTCTTCACTAAGCTTTATATGTTACATAAAAGCGAAATCTCTTCTAAAACTAATTAAAAACGAATTTTTAAGATTTGCTAATTTCTTACAAACTTGATCATTCACAGCAAATTGTCATATCTTCTAAATTATTATTTATATGTTTTCTCTTTCTTCAAGCACAGCTTTTTTTAAAAAAAAAAAAAAAATATGAAGCACAACAAGATAAACAAAATAATAATACAAACAAATAGTATTTATATTCCTTTTTCACATTCAACATTGAATAAACATAAAAACAAAGTGTCCTAAACAAGAATGATAATTTAAAGAAAGAAAGAAAGCAAACCGGAAGCTAATATATATATTTTACGATATATAATTATATTAATCAACATCAGAAATTAAACTAAAAAAAAAGAAACATATTTCTTTCACAATGGCACCTTGAGCAATTTCCTGTAATTTAAACTTCTTTCAATAATCAAAGACCACAAATAACGACAAAGAAAAAAAAAAGATGCATATGTAAGGAAAAATAAAATAGAAACAATCTTAAAAAGCATAGTTTAAAAGCATAATGAAAATTTTAATTACATATTAGAATTTTATGGAATGTAATGCCAAACGCATGCGCTGCTATAAAAATTAACACAATATGAAATTATTCATTTGTAAGATAACTAGCAGATAATTGCATGATTAAAATTTAATGATAATTTCATAATCATACAACTATATGGTCAAAAATGAAACAAATGGCAGCACATCAAGTGGGATTACATGAATTCAAAAAAAAAAAAGACGAAATAAAATATTTCATTTCTATATCAATTTTGCGTATAATTTAAAAACAGTCTTTTAGAGATTAGAAAATTTGCAATATTTGTAAAACATATATGCTAGATATTTGAGGAACGTTAAATTAGACATAAACAGTTCTCACTATTGAATTTTCATACTCGTTTTGAGTAATATTTAATCGAATTCGGAATTCGATTAAACAGAGTTTCTCAAATCTAATTAAAATTGACATGTTAATTTTTTTCTTTTTGCGAAATTTTAAGTATTAATAAGTAATCATTGAAGAAAAGATGTATATCGTTAAAATAAAATTTATAACGAATTATTATTACTTAAATTGAACTAGAAACAATGGATAAATGATGAGTTCAATTCTTGAAATTTTAATGCATGCAGCTATTAGGTTATATTACTGGCATTATTCCATCAAGAAAACAATCGCTTACTTTGAACAAATTTCAAAAGTTAATAACTTCATAAGGAAATTTGAATTCAATCAAATATGCAATTTTAGTTTATATTCATAAAATTGAACGTTTCTCTCCCCCCTTTTTTTTTTAGTGGAATGAACCAATGATATTATCAGTTATATATATTTCGATAAAGTGATTGCTTCATGACTCCCTAAATGTTTTGATAAAAATAAAAAGTGAAGTTCAAATTTGACATACAAAAAAATGAAACTAGGAAAGAAAACAATTGAACCCGTATTATGAGGTGTCACTTAAAAAATTATTACAAAATGCAAGTATCAAAAGAATTTTGCACAATGTGTTAAATATTATTCTCGATTTCCATACAAGTTTACAAATCTATTTCAATATGAATTTACCTCTCTTCAGAATGGGCGAATAGATTGATTATCACAAATTAAAAGAACCCTTAAAAATCAAAATGCAACTTGATTTGTAATGAAACAACAAATTCTAAAGCCAGAGATATTAATTAACCAGTTATTTGAAATTTTTAATACCATCAAAAAGTGCTAAGAATAAATCTGATTGAAAATATCGAGTTTTTATATCCACGATGACATATATCTAACGAAGACGTCACCAATAAAAAACCCGAATGAGTCAGTCAAATAAGTAAAATTATTTTAAAAATTTCAAAACTTAAGGAAAAAAACCGAATCAGTTGATAACATGGAATCGTATAAATGTTAAACATTAATGTTTAAAAGTGACTGATTTGTAAGAAAAACAAAATTATGTCATCTTTGGAAAAAAAAAATAGCAAAAAAGAACTATTCAAATTCCGGTCCAAAATCAGGAATACGAATGTCATTATAACCTTTTAGCCAATAGGTTATTTGTTTTCCTTTACCTTTCATTTCCACTTCACCACGAAGTACCAATTGAAATCCTGGATCCTCTCTGTTCAGGATAGTTTTTGTATGACTACTTACGTGGATACGAAGTGCTAAAAACTTTTTGCTTTTCTTTTTGTTCAACAAAAATAAATAAATATAAAAAGTTAATTTAGAAATTAGAAAGGAATAAAAGCTTTTCTTAAATATATTTTTTTTTAATAATAAAAAAAATGCAGTTTACGATAATTTTTGAATTAAAATTTCATGATACGAGTTAATAAAATAAAAAACTTACGCAAACCAGTACTTTCCATTCGACTACTCGTATTTACTGTATCACCAAACAAACAATATCGTGGCATTTTACATCCTACCACTCCAGCAACCACTGGTCCTTAAAAATAAAATATATCTTCAAATATAATTCTCTAATGTAAGTCAAAAAATTCTCCAAATTTTTATTTGGAAGTTTTAATTTAACTATAAAAGGATAAAGAAATAATATTTTTCAAAATCTAAACCAGAACCATGCGAAGACTGTCCAATCACTCAAAAAAGCACTTCTGGTAAACAAGATTGTATAAAAACTTTCTGTAAGAGGTCTAGAAATTAAATTAGGGCTAAATATCGATATACTACTAATGATCAGTTAGATAATCTTAAATCAATATTTCGTGGATTGCGTAACATTTCTCAATAACATGCTTTGTCTCAAGTTTCAGCACTATCAAACTGATATTGTATGAGTAATTTAAAAACTTCTAAAATAAAAAAAATTTAAAAATAAACCAGAATGAATTCCAATTCGTAGTTTCAGTTGTTCATTTGGTCGATGCCTAATGACGAAATTTTTCACTTTGTGCAACAAAGCTAATGACATCTGAGCAATTTGTGAAGCATGATGATTGTGACGTTCAGGTAAACCAGATACAACCATATATGCATCACCAATCGTTTCCACTTTATACACTTTGAAATTATCCACAACACCATCAAATGCCATATATAAATCATTCAACAGGGTTACTACCTAAAATAAATTCAACAATAAATTTTTGAAAGGAAACAGTATTATTTTTTCTGTAGGAATTCTATGTCTAATTAATCCTAATTAAAATTACTAGAATTCTCTAAAATTAATAAAAGAAATTAAGCATTTGGCCTTATTCAGACATTTCTATGTCAGATGATAAGTTATCTTTTTAAGTGTAAGTATCAAATATCATTCCAATAATGAGAAAGCAAAACTATTTCCTCAGCTTGCTTAGAATTTCTATATCATATGTTTAGGTTAGTTTTGACATAAACTTAATCACTACTAATACAACAATTATAAAATTTATATATAAAAATTATATATAAAAACATTTACACCAATCAAATCAACAAATTTCGATTTGTAATTTTGTATAAAAAGTTTTTATTACCTGCATTGGTGTTGACATTGATGATAGTGCTGTAAAGCCAACAATATCGGAAAAGTAGATTGTAACACTTTCAAATGCTTCTGCTTGCACAGCACGTCCACTTATCAACTGCAATTTAATAAAAAATAAATTGAGAAAAGACTATAAAAAGCTAAGAAAAAATGAGAAAAGACTATAAAAAACTGAGAAAAGATATAAGAAATTTTTTTTTTTTTTAAATTTTTATATTTCGACATACCAACAGCTCAAAATAATGAAATAACACAAGATAATAATATTAACAGTATTTAATAGCCTCAGTATTTAATGTTTATAAAAAAAATTTTTTTTGTTTATAAACATGAAATAAAATTGTTTACCTGATCGGCAACACTACGTGGCAACAGTTGATGCAAAAGATCTTCAACTTTTTGCTTCTCAGCAAGATATTCTTGTGTTCGTTCTTCCACTAAACCTTCCAAATTATTTGCATATTGTTCCATGCGTTTCAATAAATTATCCACAACATTAGATGTTTCATTACTTCTAAATTAAAAAAAAAGAAATCATAAACATCAATCGATAGTTTAATATGTGATAAAATCATTTTAAAAGAAGCAATGAATAAAAAGTTTAAAAATTTCAAAAAGTAAGTCTCGTACGATTTTTCAGAAATAATCAGTTTTCTTAAAAAAAAAAAGGAGAGCAAAATGTTTAACAAATCATCTCTCAAGATGGTTACATAATCATAAGCCGAATATAGCAATGAGGGAACTTTTTTGACAAATTTATAGGGATTAAGCATAGATTCTGAACTTTTATTTCAAATGAAAAATAAAGAAAAAAAAAATAGACGAACTTATTCAATGAGCGAACCACTTTTCGAATAACAGCAAAATCAGGACGTTCGTGAAATTCTTCAGCCCAGCAACTAACCATCAAATTAATCAAATTTGGCTCAATTTGATCATCAATTAAGGCACTTTCTGGTATTTCTGGCCTATACAATTCCTCATCATATGCTGGTACTCTTTGCACACGTTCACAAATTTCTATAACACAATCTGATTTTATTTATTTATTTATTTTTTTCATGTAATTTAATAAAACAAAAGACCACAAATATACATAAAATATTCAAAATACAAATGTTGATTGATCATCACATGAGCTAATGAAATTTTGATATATCAAAATTAAAATATTAGCTATACCTTTGGGTGAAGGTTCATTAGTCATATAGAAGGCACCTTTTCGAAATAACATTTCATGTAATATTATAGCAAAACTATATGCATCACCAGCTTTTGTACCATTTGCTCGATATGCAGTTGGATTGCGCAATATTTCTGGTGCTGTCCATAATTTCCCTAAAAAAAAAAAGAGAAAAAATTAAATATATAAGCTTCAAAAGAGCATTAAACACAATAATCATTCAATTATTAATATATTTCAAAGATGAAAAAGGAATATTACTTTTATAAAAAGCATGTTCGCCAATTTCTTCGGTACTTTCATCCTCCATGGCATGCAATTCATGAAAACCAAAATCGGTAACTTTGAGCACAAATCGACTATCCACAACACAATTTGATGATTTCAATTTACCATGAGAACCAACAAATGTATTATGCAGGAAATACATACCCTTTAAATAATTATTTTCTCATTTTGTAGATGTTCAAATTCAATTTCAGTTCAATTCAATCATATCTTATAAATTTGACATGACTTAATTAGCTTATATAAAATATGAATTGTATTCATATTGCTTATAACAATTTAAATGATAATTTGTTATCTTTATATTATTTCATTATTCTTAAATAAAATACTAACACTAAGAAATTTTCAAGAATGGAAATAAAGAGAAGTCTAACCTTAACTAAATCATGCAATAACGAATACTTCATCATTTTGTCTAATTCAATTTTTTCATTTTCTAAAATATCTTCTAGAGATCCTTTGGGACAATACTCTTGCACCAGACAATAATGTGGACAGTCAACACAGGCTCCGGTAAACCTGAAAGATTTTCATGAATTCAATCGAATAAAACTTCTTAAGTTCTCATTAATATAAAAACCATCATACTATTGCACGGTACATGAAGGAAGGAATTATCTTGTTGGACAAAAAAAAATTCAAATTTAAACAGAATAGCCTCAAAATATTATTTTATCTTTTCAATTAGATTTTTATTGCATAGGAAATATACCTAGTAATATGATCGTGCTGTAAATCTTTAATCCGTTTAAATTCCATTAACATAGAACGGGTTAAATCTAACTTCGGATACTTCTTTGGATCAATATTTAAGTTCTTAACTGCAACTATTGTACCCTAAAATGAGAAATGAAGATTTATGAATAATAGCAAATGAAATATCAAATATTCCTCTCCATTATGCAGAGAAAAATTGAAAAAAAATTTGAAATCAGGTACCAATTTTTCACAATCCTAAACATTTATCGATTTCATCAAATAATCGAACTGACCTTGTAATTAGCAGTTTTCGTATAAATTTGTACATTATTTTGCATCTGTATTGTTTCCACCGAACCTCCACTCTAAAAAAAAATGCTCTCTTTTACATTTTCAAATAAAAATTTCATAAAAAAGAATCATGAAGAAGCTTAATTTGAAATTTATTTTAAAATATTTATATTTTATTGTACGTATCAAAATCTATTTATTAAATTACAAGAAAAAAGAAAAATTACCCCAATACTAAATCCAGCAAATGACAATTTCCGGTTACGTAATGAAAGACTTTTCTTGGCGTGTAAATCGAAATCATCTTCACCAGGTGATTTTCTTTTCGGATTAGAAATTGAAGAAAGTGGTGATGGTATTTCGCTACCTTCTACTGTATCATAATCTTTAGATTCGATACCTTCACTGATCGTTGCATATTGTCCAGAACGTGCTATTGCATCCATTTTATGAACAAAATCCTAATAATAAAATATCAATAATTTTAAATTTAAAATTTCAGGAAATAAAATTCATAGTTATTTCGAACTAATATTAATTGTTATCAGTTTTTTTTTATCAGCAATTTGTAACATTTCAAAAATAATACAAATAAATTAATCCATACCTTGCTGATATGATTTTGAACCATATGTGTTGAATCTTGCTGATTTGAATTCTTCTTTCGAGTAAACATACTTAATTTGCGATCAATCAAAGCCGAAAATTTGCGAGTTGCATTAGAACTGGTACTTCGCTATAAAATAAAATAAAGTAATTTCTAAATTTTTCATTTATAAATTTGATTTGCATATTCCTAAAGATGTAAAAGTTGTGCAAAGGAAATGATTTAGCAGGTTTCATCAAATTTTAGTCACATTTTGTCAATTCCTATACAAATTTCAATTTCTAATTTCGAATTATAGCAAGAAAAAAAAAATCAATAATATCATCAATTAATATAAATAAAATTATAAAGGTAAACAAAATGTGCTTGAAAATCACGATTTTGTTACTAATATTAATGTTAGTTGTGAATACATGCATGCTTGTTATACGTGCTTTTGTTAAAATTGTTAATTAATTTAAATGTAAATATTATAAACTTTTAGCTGTTAATAATATGAAAGTTAATATTAATATTTAAAGTAATTTCAAATATTTAAAGTAATTAAAGTAATTTCAAATATTTAAAGTAATAGTAATATTTAAAGTAATTTCAAATATTTAAAGTAATAGTAATATTTAAAGTAATTTCAAACAAGATAACATCAACAATCGTACCATTATACAAATTATTAAAAAAAGAATAGCTTAATTATAATTATAATAAATTCATTTTACAATCAATGACAGTGATAGTGTAAGGCTAAGATTTTAACATTGCAAATGTAAAAAAAAAAAAAGAAATCTTATTGAATAGAATAAATTCATACTAATTCTAAATCATCCATTTTTTTTTTTTATTTCGCATATGTACAATACGATATAATTTAGACCAAAAAGAAAAATTGAAGATTAGAAGAGATCTCGAGTAAAAAAAAAAAAAAAAACAGGATCAAGAAAAAGGAAAATTGATAATGATCAAGAAATATGTGCAAACATGCATTATTAAAATGAAGTATAACAAAGATTAGATTTAGAAAGTGCTTAAAAAAAAGAAACATCAACTACACATCATTTTGTTACTAAATTAAATTTACAATTTCAAAATTACAATATCCAAACTTTTAGCAAACTAACCCATACTGCTTTACTGCTGGATATTGGCGACACTTCCTAAAATTAATTATCAAATGTTGATCTTTATTGCTATCACACTTATCGTGTAAACAACTTCACACAAATTTCACTATTTCTAACAATTCTTGCATTTTTGAAAAAAAAAAAAGGAAAAAAATACTATTAAAAAAATATTACAGTAGAGAATCACACTAACAAAGATAATACATATCAATTTTCACTCATTAAAATTTATGTAAAATGAAATTTAAATAGACTTATACGCATATACTTTCGACCTAAATAAATTTCGATAGAAATGAACGAATTCTTTCATATAATTTGCAATATATCTTGAAATGCTAGCATAATTAAAATTTAAACGAGCTTAATGAATTGGCAAAATTAAAAAATAAGAGATGCAATTAGCGTAAAATCAATTATATTATGCTGAAAAATTTTAAACAGAACTATCTATCAAATCCAAGAAAGCGATTATTCTGTTGCAATTTAAAAAAAAAAAATTATAAATATTCATTTTTTTTTTTTTGTGTATGTAACAAAGTAATCCATTAAGTCAAGAAGATACGATACTGTCACATTATGCTAATAAATTATAAATTTAAAAATAAGTTTATAAATTCAAAAGAATTTTTTTCATGAATGTTAAGATTAGTATATTTGAATTTTATTAGCTGGATTAGTAATGATAGCATCATTTATCTATATTTTTNTTTTTTTTTTTTTTGTGTATGTAACAAAGTAATCCATTAAGTCAAGAAGATACGATACTGTCACATTATGCTAATAAATTATAAATTTAAAAATAAGTTTATAAATTCAAAAGAATTTTTTTCATGAATGTTAAGATTAGTATATTTGAATTTTATTAGCTGGATTAGTAATGATAGCATCATTTATCTATATTTTTAGTCGTTTTTTTTTTCTCCTCTTGCATTTAAGTTATTTTCCAAATGCTACAACTTAAATTAAGCCAACAAAAAATATAAATGACTACAGTTTTTTTGCTTTTAAAATGCATAAAAAGCTAATTCAAGCCATGCATAGCATTAATTTATAAATTTTCACTTCATTCCATGCAAAATTTTATAACTTTAAAAATTTTAGTCTAAAAAAAAAAATAAAAAAATAAACCATATATTTTCTTCACTAAATGGATAATGTGAAATATTTTTTGTTCAATTTTTGAAATTCACCAATCAATATTTCTTCTTTTAAAACAGCATTTATATTCATTTAGGAAGAAATTTGAAGTTAAAATTTACAGCAAAATTTAATATGAATTAGTAGCAGAGAATGATGGGGAAAGCATTAAGATTAAAATAACTTCGATTAATCAATATTTCCCAGATATTCTTTTAAAATTCTAAATCAATTCTTAATCTTACTGTGAAATTATTTTTATTTTAAAAAACGTAAATGGAAATGAATAAATCAGGAAGAATTATATGGGAAGTAACATCGTATTTAATGGATAGTTGACATACCAATCTAAAGCGACCAATACTGAATTCTCGTTCGTCCTCATCAAACTGCAGAAATGTAATTGATCGAAATTTAAATTTCCAAAAAAAAAAAAAAAAAAAAAAAAAAAAAAGTTACTTCGATAGTAGATTTGTCCAAGATTCTATATTTAGCATATTCATACTAAAATTCCTTCCCTTTTAGCTCTACCCAAAAATTTATTACAAAGAATCTTTCAGAAAGATAACTGGGAACTATTTATAACAATTATTTTAAAAAAAATAGCCATTAGTGATTGCTATCAGTAATATGAAGATTTTATCTTTCTAATAGAAATGAAATTATCATCATTTCAACTTTTTTCTCAAAACTTTTTCGTCTAATCATTCATAGAATTTAATATAGAAAGAAGTAAATCTCAGAATTTCCACTTACATTACATTTTTCATTTCGATGCACAATTTTAGTAGAACTTTATCAGTTTTTTTTTTTCGTTTTTTGAGATAGAAGGCAAATTTTTGAATTCCTCATTAACTTCTATAAAATAAGCTTAAAGCAGCATTTGAATATCTAATATTCAGAAAAAGAAAAAGAAAAAAAAAAAGAAAAGGATGTAAATTGAACTATAAAAATATAGTGGAAGTATTGAATGATAACATTAACATATGCCTTATTGATTGATTATCATTAATCTTTATAAAGATAATAAATAAGGCTTATCTTAATGTAATAACTTTTGAAACAAATTATAAACGATCTTTCAGAATTGATATGTTAATTTAAACAAACATATTTTATCAAGATATCAAAATTAAGAATTCGTCCAAGTAATTTATTATAACCTACTATTTTCATTGAAAATCAAAAAAAAAAAAATTTCTCTTATTTAGATTATTATTATTATATGATATTTTTGTTCAACAATATCCTTTTGATATGATTGTATAAATGTAATATAATGCATTTTACTATTAATTATGATTTAAGTCAAAACTTTCAACAAAATTTGAAACAGAAAAAAAACATAAAATTATGAAAATTTAAAAGAAATGAAAAAATTCGAACATTTTCGCTGCCATTTGATGTACGACTATAAGATCGAAGTAATGCTTCAGATTCAAAATTAAAACCATGCAAACGTCGTATTCGTCTACTTTTCTTCTTATCTTTTTTTAATTCATCACCGTCTAAATCCTCCCAACGAATTTTCCATGACATTGCAGCTAATTCAGCTTCCAAACGATATCGTCTAAATTTAAATTTAGCTATTAAATTGTAGAATAATATGATAAATTGATAATTAATAAGATGAAATTGATTGTCAAAAATGCTTTTGTTGTTTACATTTAACCAACTATTTTTTAGCATATTTGATTGTCTCATTTTAAATTTAAGAAAGTTGTTGTTAAGCTTTTAGAAATCTGAAACAATGCAAAGATTTAAATTTCAAATATATGCCAAAAATGAAATTGTCAACTAAAAAAGGTATTTTATAAATTTAAAAAAAGTTTATTAGTTAAAATTACACATCATAAAATTCACTTTAGTTTTGTTTTTTTTCTTTTCAAATGTTCACAAATTTTTTAAGCAAAATTTTAGAAAAAAATTAACAAATTATAAACTAACCTCCAGAAATAGATGAAACCAGACATGAGTATTAAGATGAAAATAGCAGAACCACTGAGCAGATAAACATAAAATGGATAACCTTCGGGACATTTTGAATGATCCCAACCACATATTGGTGAATCTTTTGGTGGTCTACCACCAACCCAATGAAATTCTGTCACCTGTTTTAATTCATTTGATGCACCCGAATAATATGCCACTTCCTAAATGATAATTACTTATTGTTTTATAACAATAATTTTTTTTTTTCAAGAATAGTAAATAAACGATCAAAATTATAGATATATGAGTCAAATTTAATTCAAAATTTAAACTGAAAAGACTAACAACAAATTTATCTTGTTGTGGATCTAGATCAAGTAATGAATAATCCGAATAACGATCACCATTTTCATCAATTGAAACATTGCCCGTAATACCTGAAAAAAAAAAGAATCAAATATTAATATATTAAATATTAGATAATAATTAAATAATTTAGCAAATAATTTATATACTTGAATGATTTTACAAAAATTTTTATAGTTAGAATTGTTGAAAAAGAATCTCCGACATAGTAAATACAAACAAATTTTTTCTATTAATGGTAATTTATCAGAATCAAAGTGTAATATAAAAATATTCGAAATATTATTTTACATATGGAAAATTAACTTTTTATTGTATTTCCATCAAATCCACATTGTAAGCTATAATTTAAGAAACAAATGATTAGAATAAAAATTTACCTGACCTTTTTTAGAATAGTTTAAATTAAAATGAAGTATTTTAAAATATGATGTAAAAAAACATAGGGATTTCTTAATAATCGTTGGAAAGAGAGGAAATTTTCAATTAAAATTACTAACGAATATCTAATATTTTCTTTCCAAAGTAATTTTGTCGCTATCAGCATTGACCAGGAATTTCTTTTTTTTTTAAAACTTATGTTTGTTTCTGCTCTTTTTATTTATTTTTTTTTTTGTGGAATCAATAACGGATTAGAACTCTTCCTCCTTATTCTAGAAAACTAACAAACGATTTCGTTTTTTTCATTAATTGATGAATCATTGTCAGTTCATTAAGATTTAAAGAAGAGAATGACAGGAGTAACCATTGTTAAATTAATTTTCATCATTAACGAATTTTTATGGAAATAATACTAATTCGAATAAGTGATCAAAAAAAAGAAAATAGCATAGTTATTTATAATTCTAGAATTTACTAAAAAAAATATTAGCAATATTTTATCGATTTAATGAAAAGATCAAATTTCCTAAACTTCTTACAAATATGCACAAATTGTAAACAAAAATCATAAGCATTCTAAAATTCTCGCACAAAATTCTCTCACATTTACAAAAAATATGCTAAAAAGAAAGAGAGAGAGAGAGAGAGGGAGAGGGAGAGGGAGAGAAATTTAAAGCTTAAATTACTTACCAACAAAAGTTCGACTCCACATTTTACTCGTTATATTATATCCATTACGTGGATCCAAACCATCACTGAGTGTTTCATTTAATGCTATCGCATAAAGCAAAAGCGCATCATAAAATGCACTAATAAAATTATTCATCTATAAAAAATATTAAAATGAAATAGTAAATTTTTCAAAATGAATAGAAATGAGTGAACTTTTATTATAATAAATTTTAATATAGTAAAAATCATTTTAATATAGTAAATTTTTCAAAATTAATAGAAATGAGTAAATTTTTAATATAGTAAAAATCACTTTAATATAGTAAATTTTTCAAAATGAATAGAAATGAGTAAATTTTTAATATAATAAAAATCACTTTAATATAGTAAATTTTTCAAAATGAATAGAAATGAGTAAATTTTTAATATAGTAAAAATCATTTTAATATGGTGAATTTTTTAAAATGAATAGAAACGAGAGGAGAAAAGAAAAAATCGATAATGTATACAAATTTTTCGAGAGTTAAATTTCTTATCAATTAATTTCATTTAATTACTAAATATTTAAGAATAATTTTTACCTCATACTCTTTACCCGTTTTAGCGGAATAATTGTACTTTTTTTCGGCACGTTCTTTTACACGTGATTCGAAATTTTTATATTCATCTAAATCACTACGTCTTAATGAAATTGTTTTCAATGCTTGATATGCTTTTTTTGCTTTCTCATTTTCCAGAGATGTCGTATCATTTGATCGTAGCCATGGTCGTTCTGCATGTGATCTATAAATGGTAAATTTTATCAAAATTTTAACAAAAATTTGATAAAACTTTCCAAAAAAAAAAAAAAATTATTCAAAAATATTTGTTGAAATTGAATTTTAAAATTTCTTAAATCTAAATAATTCAATTTTGAAAAAAAAATATAAAAGAAATTACCCGGTGGAAACATCAATGTTGATAAAAACATATTCACCGGATGTAGCCATACCTAAATCATATGCAGCAAGCATAATTTCTCGAACAGTATTTGGTGAAGCACATAATATTATCACTGAAAAAAAAAAAATTAAATTATATTTTAAAATAGCAAAAATTTGAAAATTGTTAAATTTTCAAATTTACTTTTCTTTTTGATGTTAGCATCAAAAAGAAAAGGTTATTTGCAGATTGCTCTATACTATTTCATACTAAATTCTGTAAGTATAAATTATAAAAAATTAATGAATAGAAAAATTGATAAAACAAAATTTAAAGATGAAACGGAATAAATTAACATTTAAAATAATCTTTAGGTGTAAGAAAATGTTGTAAATGATCAAGTAATTCTGTTACTTTTATTTATCAGTTTTTCTTGCCTCTCTCATTTATTTTAAGAAATTTAGAAAATTTCAAACTTCATTCCACTTATTTAACAACGAAAACAAATCGATATCAAGGAATTCAAATTTTGCACATAAAAGACATTTCTCATTTCAAAAACTCAATTTTTAAAATCATATATTGAAAAGATTTCAAATGCATAGCAGTTATAACGATTAATCACTTCAAAATTTTTACATCAAGACTAAGTATGTAAGAAACAAAGTTAAAAATCAAAGCAAAATTTACACAGACTATTGATAACTTTGTTAGAAATCTTTTTTTTATACTCGAAATGCTTTTATTTTTAAATCTGTTAAACATCGAATCCTTAGTTAAAACATTGTTTCAAATATTTGTAAAAAAATTAAATTTTTAGTGGTATTTTATTTTATCATACTTTTAATTTTTATGGTGCTTTTTAATAGATTACAGTAATACTAACACTAAGATACTAAGACATTATAAACTTTAAAAATTAAAATGATAATCAAAAATTACATTTAATTTATGTCTCATGTTATAATCACATCCGTTATTTTATAATCTAATCTTATCTTTCATATTTATATTTACAAATTTTTCTATCACAATGCGTACTCGTATAATAGATAACCTTGATGATAGGTTGAAAATAGAATGATTTTTAGTAATTAATGATTAGTGATTAGATGATACGAATTTCTTATTATCAACATATCAAAGATGATATCAAGTAGGAAACATCTGAAAAATATTGAGAGTTCCAAGTAGAAGTAGTAGTAATATAGCTAAAGAAAATTAACAAATTAGCTTATTCAAATTTTTATATTTGAATATAGACAAAATTGATAAATTTCTATTTTAACAATGAAAAGAGAATGAAAAACAAAAATTAAAATTGAGCAGAATAGGATAAGTAAAAGGTAATTTGATATTTTATTAAATTTAATTTTTGCAGAAAAAAGTTTTTTTTGTCTAAAAACAAAAACATATGTATTAATCAATAAAATCAAAAAAAAAAAAAATTTTTTTTTTTTTTTTCGTTTTACCTTTATAAAAAAAAAAAAAAAAGGAAAAAAAGAAAAAAAAAAAAAAAACGAAACTATTCAAGAATTTAGTTTTTTTTTTTTTTTTTTTGGGAGAAAGGAAAAGTTCAATCAATAAAACTAAAAAAATAAATAGAAAACTAAGGTTGAGATGAATCATTAATATGATAATAGTAGCAAATATGATAAACAACGATAATATTTAATACATCGAGAATGATTGCTATTTTGTAAACAAAATTATTACAATAGAAATATTTGTATGAATAATAATTTAATATATAGAAATAATTCTTTCAAAAAAAAAAAAAACTATACAACTGTATGAATTAAGTTTAAAATTTTTGAAGTTAGAAAAAAAAAGAGAGAGAGAGAAATTTGTGGAAATAAACTAGTTTAGATAGCTGCAAATTTCTTATAATAATTTAATAAAAGTGATAAGATAAAATTAAAATAAAAAATGTAACAATAATTTATGAAGAAATGAAAATGTAAATTTTAAATTAATTTAAGCTAATTTTGGTTTAAATTAATGATTACTTCATTTGTAAAATTTTTTCCTATTAAAATTATTAGAAATGAAATAAACGAATTTAATAACTACAAATATTAAAATAATTAAATATTTCTCATTTTCGAGAAATATGAAAGAAGAAGAAGAAGGATTAGAAGAAATCGAAAATTGGAAACAAATAAAAATTTGAGCAAAAAAAAAAAAAATCTATTTGTTTATATTATAAACAAAATAATTTCACAGTTTACAAGATTGATACATCTTTTTACAAAAAATAACAACCATTGATTATCGATTAAAGTAAAATTATTTTGCTGATCCTTAATTATTCGATTAATATCTTCTAGACGACTTTTAAAATGTAATTTAATCAAATTCAAAATGGAAGTTAAATCTTCTATGAAATATCACATTTTAAATCTGCAAAATCACTGAATTATGAATGATAGCAATATTTGTTCGAAAAGAAATTGCAAAATCTTACTTAAAATTTGTATGGTTTTATTTCAAAAATTCATAAATAAGAAAAACATCATTAAAAAAAGAAATCAGAATCGCAAAATTTCGTTAAATCACAATTAAACATAATTTTGGGACTTTAACAAAAATATTAAAATTTTAAATGTTATAAAGCCTATAAAGCCCTAAATGAAATAAACATTAGGGAATTAAATCAGGGAAATTTGAAAATATTCAAAAAGATCGACTAATCCTATCAACTTATAACTGAGAAATCATTTTTAATGCATCGCATAAATTATGAATGTTTATTTCGTTGCATTATTTGACTAGAAATTTTATATGAATTATTTAGATGAAAACATATCAAAAATTATTTCATTCTTGAAAATGATGAAAAATATTTTTGAATACAAATTTTTAAAGTGAAAAGAAGAGTAATTATTTTCTATTAAATCTCGTTTTTTCTTTTTTCCAGATGTTTCGTTTAGTAGCTAAAATATAATAAATATTACGAACATCAGTGGTGTTTATTTTTAGAAAACATTAAAAAAGTTCACATTTAGAAAAATTTCAGAATTCATCTATATCTGATGAAAAAGAAATCCATAATAATTCAATTTTACATTCATCTTCAATCTAAAACTTAATATTTATTTATAATTTAATCTAATTTTAGCTAGTTAATATTAATTTAATATATTTTTTAAATTTTCAATGCACATTTAGCATTAAGAAAAATTTCAGAATTCATCTATATCTGATGAAAAAGAAATCCATAATAATTCAATTTTACA
>SSBO01000008.1:2518537-2635650 GCA_005281725.1 Wuchereria bancrofti
TTAATATTTATTTATAATTTAATCTAATTTTAGCTAGTTAATATTAATTTAATACATTTTTTAAATTTTCAATGCTTAAGCTACCATTTCTCATTAATGTATCGTATATTTTCCATTTTTTGCTTAAAAGAAATGAAGGAAGAAAGGAAGGCTTTTGATTTATTAGCAAAGCTATTATGGAAATTAACTAACATATTTATTTTTGCCAGTTTTAGTATCATAGAAATAAATCGAAAAGAAATAATTAATAGAGAAAATCTACTAAAATGTGATGTTTAAATTCTATAATCTAAAATATCTAATTTAAAAAAATTCCAAAATAATTTCAAATCTTATTTGAAGAAATAAAGTTACCATAATTAATCTTTCACATTTATTCCGAATCTATTTTAATAAATAACTTATTTTACCAAAATTATTTCTTTTTTTCTTTTTTTTTTAATTCCATTATGAATACTTTATATCATACAGCCATCAATAAATACAGTTTTAAAAGTTGAACTTATCGATGAACTTTTAGAGTTGTTCCTTTTCAAGTTGAAATGACACCATGAATTTCTTAAAAGTTTGGTAGAAAAGTACAAAATGAACCTTGAAAATATATTTCTCTAATAACTCTTGAAAGTAGACAAATTCTTCTTCTTTTCACAAAAATTTCAAACCCACTTTTTTTTTTTTTTAAAATTTCATTAATATAATGAAATAAGAAGATCGATAATTGTAAACATGATAGAAAACTGATTAGATTCATTCAACTTACTTTACACACTTTCAGGAAGTTGTTTTTAAAGAAAAGGAAAGAGGAAGACTTAAATTAACAGATTATAAATTTTATAAAAATAATACAAGACTAATTGAATTAGAGTTCTCTGTTGACACCAATTAACATGAAAGTATCAGATGTTTTCAAATGCTCATTGTATTTGTATTCTTTTACATTAGAATTGGCAAACAAACATGTTTTCAGTAAATCTTTACCTATCATTTTTTAATAAACACATGTCAAATACTTATTTCACTTTCAATATATCAGAAAATACCAAACTATTTTTAAAACCAAAAAAAAGACAAAAAGAAAATTTCACTGAGTTTATAAGATTCGACTGAAAATACTTCTATCTTCGAATATCACATGCTTGAAGCAGTTTGATTCCACTTTTCGGCACAGGTTATTTGATCATTTTAAGCTCTATACTATGACAATTTAAGATTTAAAATGACCAAATAACATGCGTGAAAAATTTGAATGGTGTTTAAAGTAAAATAAAATATTTCGCATATATAAAACTCTTCAAAGCAACAAATTAAGAATTATAAGAAATAATAATTAGAATGGATGTAATAGAAACCTAACAAAAGTTTTCATTTCTTATTATTTTTTTTTTCAAACCACACTTTTAAAAATAAAATATTCTACTTCAGCGAAGAAGAGAAAATGAGTGAAGAAAAAAAGAAGAATTACTGAAATTTAATTTAAGGAAGCAGTTTTTATCTTATGATAGCAATTCTTAACACCTTAATTACTATCCTTTCTTTGTATGCAAATTTAAGAATATTTTTTTTTTTTTTATGTTAATATTATAACATTTTAGAGAAGAATAAAAATCAAACTCATGAAAAAAGAGAACAGACAAAAGTTAAAAGAGAGAAAAAAAANAAAAAAAATCCCCAGAATTATAAGTTAGAAAAGTTTTCGATAGTGAATCTATGATGAAAGGGGTAATAAATTAAAATGAAATTTAAACAGGGATTACATTCATTTAGCACAAGTGATAACATACTTTTTCGTTTCTTTTTTTCTAAGAGAAATGATGTTCAATTAATCATTTATGTGAAGGAAATTTTGATAAACAAAAAATGCGAAAAGAAGGAATGTTTTCAAAGTAAAGATAATACTAATAAATTATTTATCCAAAAAGTAACTGAACCCAATTCAACAACCAAATTACCTTTTTTTTTTTTTTTGTTCCATAAAATTGATGCAAAGAATCTTTACTCTTTCAAATCTTTCCTAGGAAAAAAAAAGTGAAGGAAAAGAAGGAAGGAAATTTTGAGTAATTAATTTACATATATTCGGTGAAAAATAATGTTTGTTTGTTTATGTGTGTGTGCAATGTTAATGACTGATATGTAAAAAATATTTTCTAAAATCTAAAAGATTTTAAAATATGTCGATCAGTGTTAATTAGTATTGTTCTATTGCTATGTGAAATAATAATGCTTTCTCTTCTTTCATCCATCTCTTTCTCAAAAAAAAAAACAAAGAAATTATAAACAATAAGTAATTAATTGTAACAAAATAAATATAAATTCGAATTCTAAATTAATTGTGATAATTCAAGTTGTAGCAAAAATAGTTGAAAATTTCTATTTTATTTATTTTAATAAATTGATAGTATAGTACGGTAGTTAACTTGTAGGAATTATTCTTAATGCTAGACAAACACCCATTATTTCGAGAAACTCAGCTCTCAAAAGCAAAAATGTTTCAAATTTGAATTCAAAGGCAAAAATGTTTCAACAAAATTTTTGAAAGCACTACTTTTTTGTGTTAAATTTCAAATGATAAATGAACAAATATACTTCATACATCAATAATTTGCATCAGATTAAAAGAAGAAAAGCAGAAAGAAAAAAAGAGAACTAAAAGAAATTGAAGAAAGAGAAAGAATATTTTCACTGATAATAGTATTGATAAAAAAATTAAGGAAAGTAAAAAGATAAAAATTCAATTTTAGATTTCCGAAATAATATTCAGTAATCTGAAATGTTATATATATATATATATAATGTATATTGGTATGAAAATCAATTACAAATGAAATAATAATGAAATGGTGGAATTTATGTTAAATTTAATCAAAATGAAAGAGTGACAAAAACGCACCATTTGCAAGTTCCGAAACAATCTTCAGCCAACTTTCAATTTCACCTGGAATTCGTGCAATTTCTTCATCGAATGCCAATGATGGAGTTTGAATTTTCCATGCTTCCTTGAAATAAGCACTTTTTTCGGTGAAAAAATTTTTGATAGCATAGAGCGTAAAATAACAATGACTGGAAACACTTTCGACGACCATTACTTCACCATCTGCTAATCTTGGTCGATTCACAGCGCGACGTTTATCATGATACATGAGTACAAGATTTTGATAACCTAGTGATAAGTGTGATTCCTGAACCGGTAAACGATTTCGTAAACTGCTATGTAATCGAGAATTAGAACCAGAAGTCTTAGATCGTCCATTATTCTTATCTGATGATGTTGCACCTTTTTCAAATTCTTCTCGATATGCGATCAATTTGTACATACTATCGGCCATTTGTCGATAGCTACCTTGCATTCGAGTAAGAAATGGATATGTTTGCCGATCACCAAGATTTGATACCATTCCGGCGGTAGTAATTACCGGTACACCATGTCCAAATGCAGCGGTAATTTTAGATGTGGTTGCAAGACTGTAACTATCCGCAAAACCAAGAATTGCATCCAAACGATGTGAACAATAAGCTGTTACAACACCAAGCGTTGCAAAACGTTCCGCCAAATTTGCATTTTCTGAGAATTTCGAATCATGATAAGTGAAATTTAAGAAATCCGCACCTATCTTTCCAGATCGTATTGCATCCATTACACTGATATCAATTACTGGTCGTGCTTTTGGCATAGTAATTCCAAAATTATCATTGTTTGATTCACTTTCAGGTAATACAACAAGGATATTAAAAGGTAATCGATGACCGTTTATTGCGGAACGACTGGGACTGTTTATTGCGGAACGACTGGGACTGTTTATTGCGGAACGACTGGGACTGTTTATTGCGGAACGACTGGGACTATTTATTGCGGAACGACTAGTCGTATCAGTAACAATCTGACCAAAAGTTGCTCGTACAAAATTATCAAATAAAATAATGCTTATAATAAATGAAATGATTGCAGCTTGTTTTTTCCTATGAAAGTAGCCAAAATGAGACCAAAATTTGGTAATTATTTTGATAACAATGATAGATGCCATTAGTGACAAACCAAAATCTATCATTTTCAAACATTCGATTAGTTATCAAGATAATAACAGTAATGATAACGTTGATGGTAATGATAATAATGATGATGACGAAAATTGCGTCCTTTTGGCTAGTCATACAGTAGCGCTGATAAAAATATTTTGGCCATATGGTAAAAGCAATAGCAATAAACACTTAGCAGATGATTAATGCAATTTTTATCAAAATCATTAATTCTCAGCAATATTCAAAATCCTTTAGGGAAGAATTTAAAAGGCAATAATAGCAATTTTGAGGATGGCGAATAGAGTAGCAATAATAGAGAGAATTTCCGCAATGATGCAAAATAAGCAATGATTAAAGCTGATTTCATTGATAAGGCCATCAAAATTCCAGTAATAATAATGATAGCAATAAATGTAGTTGTTAAACATAACAACAACAACAATAAATACTGGAATAATAAACAATAAGAATAATAGTGTTACGAATCACTTCCCTTTCTTTTCCTCTCTCTCTCTCTCTTTCTTTCTCCCTCTCTCTCTTTTTTTGTCTTTCTCCGATATAGCAAATATAATATATAGAAGCCTGAAAAATTACTGATAAGTAACAATTTCATTCAATTATCTCTATTTTAAATTACAAACATTAAAGCATTATAAAAAGAAAAAAAAGAAATGCAAAAATGCTATTACTACTACTACTACTGTAAGAAAATTAAGTTCAGCAATAACAAAAAAAAATCTAATTATAATTACTTACAATTTTGATAATATATCTAAGTGATAAGTATTTAACTGTTGTCATTTATCATTAATTTTATCACTACTGTTATTCAATGCTATTTGCTCCTACATTTTACTAATTCATAGTGATTAAATAAAAATTTTCAAAGAATTGGGAAATAATTTTGCATATTAAAACTCCAATGAAAAAAAAGAAAGAGAAAAAATGTTAAAATAAACTTCTTATCATTTGCTATAAGAAGTGAAAACTTAAATACAACTACTACTACTACTACTTTTATGGATGAATTCATCGCGTAGTGTAACTTTTTGATAATCATCGCACCTAACAACCATTATCAATCAGTGATAACAACAAAGAGTGACATGAAAAAATGTGACAAGGGAAGATAATTTGCCAATACCACCATATCCACCCACGTATATAAGCTTTGCCTTTCTCACCCACGTAACATACATATAGGCTGTTTCACTCACACGCCTACACATTTTATCAACGACAACACAAACAGCAAAAGGTGCTGTATGTGTATCGACAGCGTGCGCCCAGTCTGCCCAGTCATGCCGTTGTTTTCACTATGTTTACATCCGTGTATGTGAGTGTCTGTCAGTATATACATGTATATTGTGTGTGTGTGTGTGTGCATGTGTGTCTGTCGCCACTACTACATATGTATGTGTGTGTGTGTGTGCGTGTCCGACACGAACTATATACATTTGTCATAATACAAGTCTGCGAGTAAAATGTATGTTTGTTAATAAGAACAGTGATAATATTGAATACTTATCATTTACTTAAAATACGTGAAGAATAATTGTTACCTAACATATGTTACGTGTATTTTACACGTAACTTTTTAATTTATATAATGATAAAATAGGAATTGGTAAGGAAAGAAGCGATAAATGAAGAAATGAAATATGATGGATGGTGTTCAATTTAGTATCCATCCATCTATGAGAGATACTGAATCGAAAGTGGGGCGGATAAAGTTGTCGTCCGCTTTATTATTAAAGCGAAGAAAAACGTCACACATACACACGCATACACACATACATATATAAACACAAACAGACAGCTACACACACACACACACACACACCTACAGCTGTCTCTTTAGTCAATTTCTCATATAGCATATAGCATACTTTGTATTTAAATCCGAATTACGGATCCTGTTAGACGGGAAGAGAGAGGAAATAAGCTTTGACACTTCAGGCAGCTTTGACACTTCAGGCAGCACATTTAAATAAAAAAATGTTCGCAATAATAATAATAATAATAATAATATGTACATAAACATTTCATCTCTTCCTTTTATCATTTCAGACTAACTTTCAGATTCTCAACAAAAGCATCAAGCATCAAAGATTATAGAAATTGATAATCGAGAATATTTATCAGGTAGGATATGATAATCATTATCTCACATCATCATTTTCATTCTTTCCATTCGATTTAAACAAAAAAAAAAGAAAGAAATTTTATCAATTATCACAATCTAAGAATTCTAGATGAATTATGCCACGTGTTAACGTCAAAATAATATCTCATATATATATTACATACATCAATTTATGATAAGGAAAGTGTTGATGGGAATTGATGGAAAAATTGTAGCTATTTGTTATATGTGTAAATACTACAAACCATTTATTTGAATTAAAATGTTATGTCCATCTGTTCAGTATTTTGGTCATTTTATCATTGATATCTTAAAAAAAAAAAGAAAAAAAAGAAAGAAAAAAACTAGAAACCAAAATTTATCATTTTATCACTGACATCTAAAAAAAAAACTAGAAAATTGTGAAAGTGTATGTGAAGTGAAGTAAAGAGAAGAATAGTTTCTCAAAACTTGTTAAAGATATAGAAAGATAGAAATTATAAGAGGCTATTAATTGTAATCTTACGTACGTTACTGCTTTAATTTTTAATTGTAATCTTACGTACGTTACTGGTTTAATCTTTAATTGTAATCTTACGTACGTTACTGCTTTAATTTTTAATTGTAATCTTACGTATGTTACTGCTTTAATTTTTAATTGTAATCTTACGTATGTTACTGCTTTAATTTTTAATTGTAATCTTACGTACGTTACGTTACTGTTCGTTACTGCTTCAACCATTCATAGTAAACAACAATTAATTCACTATAATGGTACGTTAAATATCTATCAGTTATTTTCATTAACAATGCTAAATAAAATTCCTAAAGAGTTCAAGCAATTTTTGACAAAAGATTTGACCTCTTTTCATCTTTTTTTTTTCAACATAAAAATCTGTACTGAAAAATAGAATACAAGTATCTGAAATGGTTTTTGGATAAGTAAATAGCTTCGTTTACAGAAACATGGGATGATATTATTTAATGATAAGGATACTATTTTAGTGATAACGATCAAGTTAACATTATGATAGAAGACGAATGAAGTAAATGAAAAGAATAGCCTATGCAAGCCATAACAATAATGATAATAATTAATAATAATAATAATAAACAATAACACTAAAATAGTAGTAATAATAATAATTATTGTAATTATATAGTAATAACAATAAATAATAAAACAACAGAAATAATTTTAAAAAATTAGTAATAATTAATTTTTTAATTTAATGATTACTTTTTTTTTAAATTAATAATTAATAATTTAAGTTACAAACGAGATTACAAAACGATGATAATAAGAAAGATAAGATAGAAATAATGAATGATTTTACAACGATGAAAAACGATAAATTCATTAACAATTCATGTTGAAATGAAAAAAAAAAAAAAAAAAAAGCAAATAAATAAAAAATAAAAAAGAGAGAGAGAGAGAGATGAAGAGATGAAAGGAAGCTCTAAAATAGTTTAATAACTAGAAAAGAATGAAAAGATGTTCAAATTTCTATTTGAAAATTTCTCCTCCCTGAAAATGAGCAAAATATATATATATATTGCTGTGTGTGCAAAAAAGCTTTGCAATTTTTCTTTTTGCCATCGAAAAGGAACAAAACGAAAAGACAAAATGAAATAGCGTTTCGGAAGTAGCAAGTGCAAACAGCAAATTTTGTTGACGTCACTTTAGAAGGTCAGTTTTTAAAAAAAAAAAAAAAAAAAAAAAAAAAAAAAAAACAAAAAAAAAAGAAAAAGCTTTTTGAAGAATAAATATGCTATTTGTTGGACATTTAAGTTATTCGCGATGCAAATCAATCTTACTTTTCTTTTTTCTTTTTTTTTTTTCTCCCTCTTTTTTTTTCTCTCTTCAAAATGAGGAATTTATTTTAAGTTTCGACCAAAATGAAAGAAAAAAAGAAATCTGTTCCGCATTCCATTCTATTTTATTTCATACTTTTTGCAATTTAATTATATTTCTGTCATAACTAACAAAAATTTATTACTATTGAAAAAAAATTTTATAATTTATTTTTGTAAATTTTACATTTGCATAATAAAAGAATTTGAGTTTTTCTGAGGGGAAAATAAAAACGATAAAAACCAAAAATTTGAATAAAAAAAAAAAAAATGGATTGAAAAAGACAGTAGCGCCAAATCCGCAATTGTTACATCATTTTATTGCATCTATTATTCATTTAAGCCGAATCCATTTATATTCGCATGATATTCGTCTAGGAATTTCTCGATATAAATTTCAGGACTACTCAGTACTATCATTTAATCATAAAAATAATAAAAAGATAATTATCATATCTGTTATAAAGAAATAAATGATAAATTTGCTACTCAAATAAGGAATTATGGTTTTAGCAAAATGTAAATTTAGCCATGCTATCAGAATTATTTTACCATACTAAATGATAATTTTAATTTAATGAAAATATCATTTAATTTTAATAAATCCATTAATTACCTAATTAATATCTTACAATTTCAACGCAAAGAAAAAAAAACAGCGACAATATAAATTATGGCATTAAATGATAAATATTAAATTAAAATGAATTGATATGTCTGAAAAAATTTCATTACTCGAATAAATTTGTTTTTAGATAGCTTTAACAACAACAACAACAACAACTGATCATAAATTATTTCAGAAATTCGTTTTTATGAGATAGATTTTCTGACAATGACTATTTGTAATCTTTGAGTGAATAATGAAATTGCTTAGGAAGTATGCATTCTTAGATCTTAGATATTTTTTTTTTTTCTATGCATTCTTAGATATTAGATAATTTTTTTTTTTCTTAGTGCAAAATAAGTCGTTCGAAATAATTGGCATATGGTAGCACAAATAGCCAGAGAATACTATCAAATTGTGTTGTGATTATATTATCGGATGAAAAATGACTTGCATGCACGACTTGCATGCATGTTTAGCAAACATTTTTTAATCTAATAATAATAATAATGATTATTAGATATTTTACTTTCAATATTCATCAGTGTATTGATACTATGTAAATTGAATCGAAATACTTTTTATCCGGTTTTAATGCTAGTATTATTACTACTACTACTATCCAAGTTTATTTTTATTATTATTTAGACGCTCTACTTTCAGAGTCCGTCAGCTTAATTGAACCGGAATACTTTTTATCCGGTTCTAATGCTATTATTACTATTACCGATTCCAGAGAAATTTCATAATTTGTATGTTGTATTCGAAATTTCAATTTTCAAATTTATAAATATGAGTAAGAAAAAGACAAAACTACTTTATGAGAAATTTTTAATGATATTATAGAAAATTTTTCAATTGAAATTTAATGATGTTGAAATGAGGGGAGGGGGGAAGCAAAAAAAAAGTTGCAATTGATAACTTAAAAACTAGGAAGATTCAGCGCATACGAATCATTTAATAATATTCTGTTTAGGGTAAGAAAAATTTTTTGAATTTTTTTTTTTTGATACCCATTATTTTCTTTCTTCCTTTCACTTTCATCTATTTTTTTTAAGAAAAAAAAAAGGATAAATCAACCGAACTTCCCTAGGGAAAATGCATAGAGGTAATGGTAAATTCAAATAACACAGAAGAATATAATAGCATTTTTTCTTTGAAAAAATTTTCCGGTATTTTGCACGATGTGCGGAAAAGTACAATATGAAATGCTAATATGGCGTAAACTTCATTTTTTTTTTTTTTTTTTTTTTGCATTTCTGAGCATAGTGCTTTTTCGATTTTTGCATGAATAAATAAATAAATGTATGAATTAATTTCTGGATGATAAAATAAGAAATAAAGTAATATTCAAAAGTGATGGATAAATTTAAGAGAAATTAAAAGTAGACAAAAATATTAGCAAAAAAAAAAAAAACCAAATATCCATTTGTGATATTATATGAAAATCCAACAATATATCTTCTGCTGCATGTTTTTTTTTTCTTTAAATTATTTATGGAAAATAACTTTAGATAAAATGGAATTAGTTTATGAGCAAGCTAAAATAACAACAATATTATGAGGAAAGAGAATATCATAAATATTCCCAAAAGCAAATTTCTTTATTAACTGAAAAATTTGAAAAGTTATGCATTAAAAATTTTACCAATATTTTTAAACATTTAATTTTGGACAGGGAAACAAATTTTCTCTTCAATGATTTCGAGAGATTTTGGAAGTTTTTTTTTTTTTTTGTAAAAAACAAGTCATTTCTATTTATTGCTATCCTTTTTGCACATGAATTTAATTTCAACCTAAAATTTTATGCAACTCGATCGTTTTTTTTTTTTCTTCTTTTGTAAAAAATTTGTTTTTCGTTAGCATATTTGACATTATTAATTTCAGGATAACTTTCCTAAAATTTTGAACAAATAAAAAATTGTAATAAATATTACTTTGCTAAAAATATTTCTAACAATGTACTTAAATTAATTTATCATTTGATTAAATTAATTATGCTTGATTATAGCTTTATAAGTTAATTATTGTAATATTAGTGTTCTAATATTTAGTCAAATGAACTACAATAATATGAAATTAATACTATGGAAAAAAAAATTTAGAAAATAATTGAATATTAATCAAAAAAGAGAGACAGAGAGAAAAAAAAAAGAATATATTTTCTAAAGTTTACTGGTGGGAAAATTAGTAATGAATGAATGTTAGAGTGAAAAAAGGAATACAATTGACAGAAGTACACTATGAGTAATTTTAAAAAGTAAATAGAAGAATTGAAAATGAAGGCTAGCTTGAAACATTTAATATTAAGCAGATTCGTTGTACTTCTTAATAAGAGAAAGAAAAGAAAGAAAGAAGAAGGAAGGAATCAAATTACAGCTTAGCATGAAACAAATGCATTCCTATTTTCTTTTCAAGTCTTTTTTTTTTTTTTTATAAAATGGAAATAATATGAAAATGGATATTAGGATGGAATAGAAAGAAAGATGAGATGATCTTTTTATCATTTCACTTTTAATGTCAATTATTCAAGCACATTGATTGTGACTGAGTGTTCTTGATGAGAGTATTATTGCGCCATTATAATAAAGTACACGAGAGGGAGAGAGAGAGAGAGAGAGAGAGAAAAGCAATTTAAAATTGAAATAAAGATTTCAATGTTTGAAAGATAGAGGGGAGAAGAGAGTGAAGCTTTAGCTTTAAGCCTAAAACTATCTATCATAAAATAGAATTAGTTAGTTAAGCTGAAGAAAATTATACTAAGAATAGACTAGGTAAAAGCTATGTTTACAGACTTATCAATTGCAAATAGAATGTTTTTTAATTTGAAAAATATACACACATATCATTGCATTTCATTCTAATTTCTTTTATGGAAAAATTATCTGTCTTCTTTTTTTTTCAAAACGAAATGTTAATTTGAAATTATTTAGTGCTAAAAAGAAAAAGACAAAAAGTTTATGATTGTAAAATATGGTTGGTTAGATTGTTTGTTGTTAAGGACATTGATATAACATAACAATATTGTCATCTTGAAGCATAAAAGAGGAAAAGATAGAATATGCTAATTTTATTTAAATTATATCCAATAACTTTCTCTCTCTCTCTCTTCTTCTTCCTTTTATTATCGTTCCTTGAAAGTTATTTGTAAAAGTCCAAAAAAAGAAAAAAGAAAAATGAAATGGAAAATTGAAAATAATGTTTTCCTTGCCAAATATTATCATCTCATTTCAAATGTTTATTCTTTTCTAGTGGAATTGAAAATTTTTGCAGTGTCTGTTGAAGCAGAAAACAATGGGAATAGGAATAAGCGATTTTGCAAAAAAAAAAAAAAGAGAAAAAGATAAACAAAATTGAAATGATGTCTGTGAAAGGAAAGGCAAAATTCTCTCACTCATTCTTTTGCTATCACAATTTTTCAACATTAAAAATTAAAATGGATTAGCCTATAATTTATTTGTAAAGGTTAAAAAAAATTCTAGAATATTGTAAATCTTGAAAAATTCCATAAATTCAAATATAACAAATATGCCAAAAAGTGTTTAAAATAAATGCCAAATATTAATGATCACAAATTTAATTGTATTATAATTTTTCACTAATAGCAAAATTGTTAATTAATTGTTAATATGAAATTATTTTCTCTATAACATTTTCCAATTTTATTATCATTTTCAATTTTTTTTTTTTTTTTAAGAAAAGGAAGATTTGAATATGATAGATATTATAAAATTATTAATAACAAATATAAAAAGTTAAAAGTTCCTAAAAAATGAACCTGATAAAACGAAATTTGATTAACAATTGTTTATCAGTATGAAATAATAATGAAAGAAAAGCTAAACAATTTAGTATGTAACACTTATAATTTAAATATAGATGAAGAAATATGCAAACATACACATATATTTTATATAAATAAACAGTTTCTGCAGTTTTTTTTTTTGACAAAATAAAAATTGCACTTTTGCAAAATATCAATCAACATAATCAGTAAGTATACAATCATTCCCTCTCTCCCTCTCCCTCTCTCTCTCTCTCTCTCTTGTACCTTTCTTAAGTGGTTATTTATGTTGAAATTACAAGTTATTCAAACAAGTCTTTTTGCTTCTTACCATTACGGTTTGCGTATTTCTTCAAGTAAATTTCTTCATAAAGTCATGATTTATTGACATAAGAATGGAAAATATGTTTGTGAAAAGTTGAATGAACAAATACTTCTTCAAATTTTAACATAGACAACCACTTAGTTCCTTTCTTTTTTTTTTTTTTAAATTTCAAACAATACAATTGAAAATTAGACATTTTAGTTAGAATGAATTGAAAAAAAAAATTTTTTTTTTTCATCGATTGATGCCTGCTATTGCATATATCTAACTTTAAATAAATTTAAACCTATGAAAAGTACATCTTATCTCAAAATAATACAATTAAATGATTATTATTATTATTAATTCAAATATGGTAATTAATAGAAGCAGGAAGTAACTGGATAGATTAAAAAAAAAGTGATCAAAAGTCATGAAAATGAAAGAAATGACCAAAGAGAAGAGAGAGTATATTCTAATAATACTGCTTCTATTTATTTATCACAAAAGTACTTCTAATTCTTCGTTCAATATTCGTTCACATAATTTTTCTTTCTCTCTCTCTCTCTCTCTCTCTCTTTCCCTCTCTTTGTTATTTGCTTATATTTCGCTTGAAATGTTTTTAAATTTTTAGTATTGAAATTGAAATATAAAGTAGTATGAAACAATCTGATATAGTTTTTTTTTTTTTTAGAAAACTTCTAGATTGAAATAAAAGTGCAGAGATACTTTAAAACTTATGATTAGCTATAATCTTATGAGTAAGAAGAAAAAAAAAAGAAAGCAATTTTAGAAATGATTCCATATCATTAAAATAATGTGAATTTTAACAATTTAAATTTAAAAGGAAAAAATTGCTTTTAAGAATATTTCAGTTGGTAATGAAACAAGCATTTCCAATAGATATTTGATGATTATTTTTCACATAAAATTTAACAACAATGAGTCATGATTAATTTGACTTCATTTCAATTCCCTTTTATGCTCATTGAAGATAATATGTAAAGCATCAAACATTTACTTCCTTTGAAATATTTCTAAAAAAGGTAACTTTTTTTTTTTTAAAAAAATTATTTATATCTCAGTTAGTGCTTTGTTATGAATTACTGATTTTTTAATTTTAATCAAAATAAGACAAAGTCCATTTTAATGCATGATAAAAATTTATGACTTTTTATTTTTAATTGAGTTTTATAGTCTACAAAATTTGTGAATATAATAAAAAGTCGATGATATAATGAGTAACAGGTTATTAGATGAGATATTAATAAGTAAATATGAATTAGTAAGAACTAATAAATAAATTAAAAAGTAAATAGAAATGAATTGCAAAAGTTATTTAACCACTGTCATAAATGTTATTAATGCTAAGAATTACAAGTATGAACAACTTTTAGTTAAAATGAAATGATCAATTGTTGCTAACCGTTATCGATCACAACTTAACAATTCTTAGAGAAACATTTGCTAGCCAACAAAATGTAAATTCATAAATTATTGACATAATAACATTAACTTGAAACTTTTTAGTTGAAATAAATCAATCTAACAGCTCTCAGTAATTAATCAAGCACTAAATTTGATGTCAATTTATCAAGTAGTTATTTTAACTCAAAATTATACCACATTTTGTTGTTAAGCAATCAGTGAGAATTTCTTCTTTTACATGAAAAAAGAAAAGTTTTTTTTGATTGATATCATTCATTAATTAACAATTAGATTTAAAGCAATTTTGTTACATATAATTCTTTAACTTTCAACAGTTATATAGTAGTAAATGTTATTAATGTTAATCAATAGAGAATGAAAGTTTAATTTCAATGAAGGTTAATTAAAATGTAATTATAAAAGACAGCAATAATTATTACTGATAACAATTATCACTATAATATTTCAAGAGAAAAAAAGAAAAACGACAAACCGTTAGCCAATTTGCTTGCTTTCATCAAAATGTCGAACATATGCATACGATTGAATTTTAATTCATTGAACATAAAATAATTATGATCCATTTGATAGTACCGTATCTGAAGTGATGCTATTTGCAGATAACATTCTCCGTACGGTATATTACTGATCTTAGAACTACCGTATCGCTGTTCATGAAAAATATATGCAACTGTAAGCCAATTCATTCGTTCAAAAATCATACGAATTGCTTTAGTAAGTATTTTATATGGACTAATAACACGAGTTAACAATTTGTATTCTTGTCTGTTATCCAAGTTGCTTGTTAGGCCAACTGTAGTAATTACCGGAATACCATTATTTGTAGCACTTTTCCAATACGGTGACATTCGAGCTACCGATTTTAAGGCATTAACAAAAGCATATCCAATAATACAGTCTAATTTAGCTGTCACCAATTGATTGATAGCAACATTAGGACCGTGTGCATCTGATAAATGAGTATCCTTGAAATACAACCGTAAGGAATCTTTTGGTACCAATTTGTTATAGTAAACTTTTTTCAGAGCTATGTCCACAACTGGTCGAACTAAATTCATTGTAATACCAAACGGATTCTTTGTAAGTTCACCACGTTTAATAGGAACAGGAAAAAGAATATGTATTGGATACTTTGATGAAATATCAACGATTACATTTCGTTGCTGTTGAATTCTCTGAATGGAACGATGATTTTGAATGTGTCGTAAATGTCGTATGTTATGTTGAGATTTTCGGATTAAGTTATCTTGAACAGAATGTGAGCAAAATAAGAATTGAAAAAGAAATAAGTAAAATAGCATTGAAAATTCACTAATTACAATCATATTCGTTCCATCACAAATCGTTAATATTACAGTGGCAAAGAATTAGCCATTTGAATTTTTCAATATGATCAATAATTATTGCTATTTTCCTTTTCACTAATATCAGAACTTGAGTACTGGTCACTACTGGTCACTAATATGTGAACTTGAAGACTTTTGTATTGACCTGTAACAGTAGAGTTTCTAATTTCTTCGAACATTCATTTAGCATTGAAATAAATATTTATATGAATTGATTTCTGCCAAAAAACGAGGTTAAATGCGAAATATATTTAACTTTGCACTAGCAGTATTAGTTGTGAAATAAAAAATTATGAGAATGATAGGTATAAGGATGTCTTTTAAAATTATAAAAATTAATCTTCCTGATCAAGAAAGCTTTAATTAAATAAAAACAGAAAAAAAATGAAACAATCAATACTCTAATCTTCTATTACACAATTATTTTTAAAATCATAAATATTACTGTCAAATTTGGAAAAGAGCAATAATGCTGAAATATCTTACAACTTGAAATTAACTGCAAAAAAGACGAATTAATTAGGATGGAAAAAAATGACTATTAGCATAATTGGATAATGGAATGAGTTTATAATTAAAATAGTTGTTCGATGTATAATAATTACATCTTAATAAACCAATCATTTTTATGTCATTCATATACATTAGGGCTGTATAATTAGCAGTTTAGATGTTAAATTTAAAAATAATAATAGTATTACGCTAATTTCATTAAATTAGTGAATTTTATATCAAAAATATTAAACTTGCCGAGGACGAATTGCAGGAATAAATTTCATTGTAATCATCACAAGAATGAGAAATTTTGAAGAATCTGAGAGCCATTACTTTTTTTTCCTTTTTTTTTGTTTTTAAAAGTCTCATTTGAGAGAAATTTCAATTTGATCCATTTACACTAGAATTTCGTTTCCTCCTATGGTTTCCACTTCATCAGAAGTTTCATTCAAATAATTTATTACAAATAGACAATGCAAAAGCAATAGGAATGCAAATTGATTTCCTTCATTTTGTTATATGTATCAAAAATATTTTAACATTTTAGAAATTTTTTTGATTACCATATCAAATTTATTTTCTTTAAAATCAATCTGCAAACGATTTCAATAGAACGAACAATTTTTTCGCTATCTTAAAATCTCCATCAAATATTTTTTTTTATTTCTCTCTTTCTCTGATAATACAAAATAAAAACTAAAGAAGTGATTATGAAAGTTGTTTATATCACTGAACGATATTACATACAGTAGTTCAGTATTATCGTAATCATTTTTTCAGTGATGATATTTCATACGGTAATTCAGCATTATCGTAATCATTTTTTCAGTGATGATATTTCATACAGTAATTCAGCATTATCGTAATCATTTTTTCAATTTTTTTTAATGATTTGATTCTTTCTTTGCAAAGTATCAGATTAAAATGCAATCACTTTCCCGCATTATCATTTCTCGTTAAGTCTTTTTCAATTTTGTTTAGATCTGTTTAGATCCTTTAGACTTTTGCAGATAATTCTTGTGATCATTTCGTTATGTAAAAGCTTCGCGAAATATAATGATTGACATATAATCAATTTAAAATTTTTCCTCTATATGCACTTTTACTTTTTTAAATTTCACCATAAATTGCTTTTTTTTTTAAATTAATCTAAATCTTCGTCTTTGATATTCTTTGGTCGCATCATTCCTTTCAGTTATATTAAATCTGCAATTATATATACTAGCATATAGGTTAGTTCATCTCTTAACCATTTCATCCTTCAAATTTTTTATGCCAAAGTCAGAAATGATTATAAATGAAAATTCATTATAATTTGAAACAATAGGAGAAATTTTTGTGGATTAGCTTAAATGATTGCCAAAATCAATCATTCATTCATTTTCTCTCTAATATTCCCGTATTTTGACAAACTCGTTTCTTGGCCTTTTTGCAAGCTAAAATATTGAAATTTCATTTCTTTCTTTCTAGCCAAAACAATTCAGTCAAATTAAGAGTTCTGAAGGAGCACTTAGTCATAAATTGAAATTCTTAGCAATCTTTTCTGGATTTATCTCTATAGCATCTGAGGGAGTATAGCAAAAGCAGCGAGATCCATTTTATTCGAAAAAGTTATTTTCTCTTCAAATTTCAATGTTTTTTGTTGATAAATCCTTTGTTCTTTTTCTAATGCAGTATTTTGCAAATATATTGTATTATCCATTCTTTCCACTCTTTTTTTGGTCTATTTTATAAATTTAAAAGCAATTAATGGATGTTATGTGTGATCTTTTAGTAAATTATTTTCGAAACAAATATAATAGAGTTTATGCTATGTAATCCATTTATTTTTGAATTTTGCTAATCGTTATTAACATATAATTTTGTAAATTTTAGTTTCATTCAATCATAAATGATTACTAAAGTATGTTTATACTTGAAAAGTTTGCAGTAACAAATGGAATAATTTCTACTGTAACAAAATTGATCAATAAATATAGACCTAAAAGTACTTTCATTTCAAGCGAACTAATTGCTTCCTTTTCAAAAATCTTCCTTTGTTTAAATAGACCAAATAAGTAAGACAGAACCAGACATTTTCAAAATATTATATTACAAATATATTAAAAACTTAACTTAAATATAAAATTCATCAATAAAGAATGAATATTAATTCTTACTTTTCTATTATTTTATATTTCCTTTTTTTTTTTTTTTTTGTGAAAATTTTGCCAAACATTGATTCTGTAATTTTCATAAACTCTTATTGAGAGTTGAAAAGTGCTTAAATTGGTGTTGTTAAAGCCTTCCAAACGTTTAAAAGTACATCGAAGATTTTTAATTTGGTATTTGTCATTCAAAAAAAAATCATTCAACAAAAATATATTTGAAAAGTATTTGAGATTCACTAAACCAATTTGAGGCTATAAAATTATCTTCCACAAAAAAAAAAAAAAAAATTCTCAGATCTTACGAAAGAAAAAATTTCCACGAAAATTTCTTAATACTGAAAAGGGAATGCGCTAAATGTTTCATTTGAAATTCCAAACAAAAATTTCCATCCAATTTAATTTTCAATTTTGTTTAACAACTATCAAGTTCCGTTTTTGCCTTGAAAACTACTGCTATTATATTTAAAAGATCCATAAAGTACTTGAAACTGCATGATAGATTGTCGAGCAATATTTAAGTACCTAAAAAAAAAAAATGAAAATTCAAGTCTGTAGGAAAGGTACGATATACAAGGACAAATAATACATGCCTCTTAAATATTTGTGAGTTCGTTTTTTCTTTTTTTTTTTAAAATAGAGCAAAAAAAGGATTCTAAATATGCAGATTTTATATTTTTCAATTAATTTTTGAAGTAAACAACTGAAAATGTTACCAACTTCTTATGGAAAAAAAATATATTTTCATATGCGTTCATGCTTTATCATTTTTTAATTTTAAAAGTTCATCTTTTTTACGAAAATTATGCTTGAAAATAATTTGAAGAGCGATTGATACACGCTTTAATTTAAGGCTATAAAATGAAATTTTTCATCAGTTTGGCACGTAATTTAAAACGAAATTGAATATGAACGAGTGATATGTTCAATGAAACCGTAGAATCTACTTAAGTCAAATTAAATTGAATCGAAGCTACTTAAACTGAATTAGTTATATTGAATTTCCATTGAGCGATGAATCAATAACTAAGAAAATATTGAAAAAAAAAAAAGAAACAATTGAGAAAGTTGGCAAATGCTCATTATTGGTCTAAGGGAGCGAATTAATCAAATTAAATTGATACTGTCAAATGTGCTAGTGTCATACAAATTGACAGCCTCAGATGTAATATGAAATTTGAAATTAAAGGAAAGTTTGCGATTTCAATTACCAAACAGTTCATTCAAAAAATGAGGAATCATGAATTTTTCTTAATTCAACTTCTGTACTACTATTATTATTATTATTATTATTATTATTATTAATGATTATGCAAACACAATCAGCCAATTTCTGTTGATTCAGAAAATAATAAAAAGAGCTCTGATACTATCTATGTTGATTGATTTCACATTTACAAATGGTACTTTTAAAAAGCTGCCCAAAGTTTGCACTAGAAATTTATCAAAAATGTAAAAAGAATATTGTATCTGTAAGAGTTATTATGGTAATACTTGCTTACTTTATCAAAATTTATTAAAATTAAATTTTGATTTCGGAATGTTTTTTTTTTTGTAAAGTATTATTAGCAACAAAATTTACTTATATTTTGTAATTGTATCAGATATAAATGAAAAAAAAAAAAAAGAAAAAATATCCACCGATGATCAATGATTAATAAACCATAGAACGTTTATTTTAACTGGCTATTATTACATAATCAAAATTAGTAATGCAAGCAAAATGTAATGTATCATTAAAATTTCAAGCAAATTGGCACTTTTACGAATCATTAAAATATGAAAGAGATTTATTTACAGTGATTAAATTTAATAGGTCTCACTCATTTTACTTTACTTGAACGCCTGTTTAGGAAGAAAAAAATTGAGAATATTTATTATTTCTTTAAATTATATGCTTTAAACTTTAAGGGATATTTTTTTGAAAAAATTAAACCAAAAATATTTTTGCATAATTAATGCAGTAAAAATATGCTCAAATTAAATCTGAAAAAAAAAAAAAAGGAATTGAAATGAAAAAAAAGGTAAATAAAAAAAAATTGAAATTATTATTACTTAAGTACTGCTATCAATGGTTATTATTTATTTGTGTACTGCATGCTTAATATGCTGTATAAACAATGATTTAATGTTTTACATTATTGTATATTAATTACAGTTATTTAATACTCATAAATTGTTGCACATGAAAATTTGAACAAAATTTCACAACTTCAATATCTTAAAGTTAAAAATTTGAATGATAAAATTTAACGAATCATTATTTTAGAACAAATCAAAGTTATTTTTTGAAATGAAAAATTCAGCTAAAACATATAGCATTACATTTTTAATATTTCAATTTATTCTTACAACACAAATTTGGCTTAATGATTAATAAACATTAAATAAAAAAAAATAGCCAAAATAACCAAATGGGAAAAAGAGCTAAGAAATGGCTTACAAAATAAACAAAGTATTATGCTATATGCTATGCGTTTTATTTTTATCTTTTTATTTTATTTTTTTCATTCTTGTACATATCACAATTTATTTGTCTCAAAAATAAAATGAAAAGAGGAGGAAAATTATTGAGAAAAAAAAAGCAAAGTCAAAAAGAACGAAGTCTAAAATTCATTTCTTCAAATTAATTTAGACAAAATTTGTTACAGCATGGTTCCTCATAAGAACTAATTTATCTTTTTGCCTTTTCATACAATCAATTTTTTTCTCTATCTACTAAATTAGAATAGATTTTTCATTTCAAAAAAAAAAAAAAAGATTAGACTAAATAAGATGGTTCTTTTTCGATCATAAATTTTGATTAAAAAACATTAGAAATCCAATATGATTTGATTTGCTTTTTCTTATTTAGTAGCAGTACATAAAATTGTTCCATTTTAAAATTACAAAAAACTTTTAATTAATAGTATTTATATTGTGAATACATATCAAATTTATTATTTTTGTAAACATTATGTGTTTTTTCGAAATTTAGTATTGACGTGTAAAAAACGTTAGTGAAATCAGTCAGATTAGATGTTATCATGAATCTTTTAATTATGCAACACTTAAGCAAAAAAAGAAAAGAAAAAGAAAGAAAAAAGAAAGAAAAAATTGATGTGAAAAAAATATATATATATTATTGATTGAAATAGCATATTTTATAAAATCTTTCAAATTTAAGTACCTCAATGCTAAATTATAGTATCCACTTTGCAAAAAGCATTTTGGAAATGTTTCTGATTATAATAATAACATTTCAGGATATAAGCAAATTTAATGGACCAATAAGGGTAGCTAATAGTGAAAATGTTGGAGAAATAATCAACCATCATTCACAAATATGTTTTTCCATTGCTCTCCACAAGTTAAAAAAACGACATGAAAACCGAACTGTTCAGGAAGCCTTAAAATTTGATTTTAGAGCTTTTAAAGTGTTAAAATTTATTTTCGTAAGGATAAGTTTAATAATTATAAAATCAAGCAAAATAAATAGATGTTTGGAAGTTGAGATGAAATAAAAAAATTGAAATTTCATGATTTTTAAATTTGACACTCAACTCTTCTTCCATTTACCTTTTTTTTTTTCTTTTTTATCTTTCATCAAATTGGATTTACTCATTGATCCTTTCAGTAGTTTCAAATTTTTTTATCGAAAAATTTAGGTTATCTATTTAGGTTAGTTAAACTTGTTACAATTCAAAAAATAATGATTTTTTGGAATTTTTGGCAAGAATGTGTTGTTACGAATGGAATTTTATTTTTTAAATAATAATTATTATTATTATAAGAAATGACTATGTATGAACGATATCAACGAAATGAAGACGACAAACATGGAACCAATTTGTGAGAGAAGTAATTTCGACCCCATATTCACCTCTTCATTAATAGATCAGACACTTTTCCACATAAATAATTCCTGATTCCACTATTTTAGTAATGACCAGATTTTATCTAAATAAAAATAATGATTTGATGTGTGATATAACTTGCACAAGCAGATAATCTTCATAATTTTCATGTTTTTTTTCCAAAAATTTGACCTAAAACATTGCAAAAAAAAAAAAAATTACTTAAGCAAAGCAAAATCCGATTTAAATAAATTCAAAAAAAAAACCTTCCTAGCAAGCAACTTTCAATCATTTGAAGGGAACATCATATCAGTAAGTATAATCGTTATAAGTAGGCAAAAAATTATGGCTAACTGCTTTCTCGGAAAAAAAATAATAAACCTTCAGTACAGTGTAAACAGAATACTAAAATAAAAGATGGAATCTCAACTGTTTCGCGCTAAAAACTAATTTTGTTCGAAAAAGCAAATTAATTTCAACTTTGTCACTGCACTGTTGACTTTGCTGCCATTTGTAAACAACTCGTGCCCCAATAACACCGTACACCCAGATGAATTGTGACATGTTAGTCTTCTCCGATTCATAACTTATTTTTAGATTTATTTTTGTTCAGTTTCAACAAATTTTATTCATTTGATATTGAATGGATCAGCTGAAAACTTTAAAATTCCGAAAAATTTTTTGATATGTCACAATAAGTGAGAATAATGAATAAGTGTGAAAGGTATGCTAGATTTAGCAATTAATTAAAGTATAACTTAGAATCACACCATATCAATATCAAGATATGTAACTATGAATTTTCAAAGATATGGTTTAAGTGATACTTCTAATAATGGCTAGTGTTTGTTAGTTTAATTTAGTGTATAAAATTGTTGGTCGTGAATTAGACGTCGTATAAGCCTTTGTATTTGTAGTACTGAAAACATCTTACATAAAAATGTGTTGATTCTGATTAAAAGTAATGATGATCATTTCAAACAATTTCTTATGATTTAAATTTATTTTGAAATTATAAAATTAATGATGTTGCATATTTTATTAGTTGTTATTTTGTTGATAAAAGTGAAGGGAAAACTGGTAAATTTTCATCAAATAAGAAATGTCAGGAAATTTTTGCAATATTTCTTGTCTAATACAATTAGGCACATCTGTCTTGTATTTCAGGTTGACATTGCTAATTGTCAAAATATACACATTTTTTATTTCTTTTAAATGAGTAAAATTTGTAAAAACTATCAAATTTATGATGTAATATGCATGTTTGTGTATGGGTACCATTTTCAAATATAGTTAGATGCAAAAAAAAGGAAATATTGTTCAATATAGGATGCAAAAAAAAAAATATTATTGAATGTAGGATGCAAAAAAAAGAAATATTGTTGAATGTAGGATACGCAAAACGAAATTGCATGAGTGTAATTATTGCATTAAGAAAAAAAAACATTTAAAAAAGTTTCAAAAAAAAAGTAAACTTTGTTTAAATTTGTTCAATAAATGTGATAAAGAATCAAATAAACTGACATAAAATTTGAGAAAGAAATAAAAAAGTTTAAAGATCAAAAAAAAAGAGAAGGTACAAACATCGTACAAACAAACAATTAGTGTGAAGTGGTATAATAATAAATAAAAAGTGTATGTGCATGAAAAGGTGTATATGCAATAAGCAACTGGTAAAATTATCTCATAAAATTTACGAGAAAAAAAAATCGCTTTCTTTTAATAGGAGATTTGATGAATTTTCCACAGTTCCACAGAATGATCAGATGTTTTGTATTCAATCGTTGGTTGAATTTCCAGAAAAAAAAAAGGAAAAAAAAGCGGTTCCAAATAACTGTATGCAAAGTTATGCGAACAAACTAAATTCCAAACAGTCTAACAGTTTGTCGTCGTTAGCAGCTGCAAATAGCAAAAGAAATTTCATCCACAATAGAAAGAAAAAAAAATTTTCTAAAATTAATAATAAAGTGACGAATACGACAATTAGACAATTAGGGGATTCTTACTAAAATCGATTTGCTCGGCAAATAAGAAGTTTAAATGAACAGACAAAAAAGAAAAACTTTTTTTTTCTGCACGCAATAAATGCATTACAAATAAGCATCTTTTACAAAACATGCCAATGCAAATCTTAAAGAAGCAGAAAAAAAAAATTGTTATATTAAAAGAGACCCAAAAAAGGAAAGTCATTTGCATATGGAAGAAACAATAAAAGAAACTGTATAAGTAAAATTAGCAGGTGTAAACTGGCAATTGCATTTCTTTAACTGTTGAATACGGTGCTCGCGGTGAATTGTGTGCATAAAAATCGTAATTTGAAAAGAAAGCAAGAAGAAATAGTAGCAAGAAACTTATTGACAACCTGAAAAGACTTCAGGATATCAATTTATGAATATTTTTAGGATTCTTAATTTCTCTAAGAATATACCATAAAGAATAAGAAATAACTTTAGAATTTGATGAAACTCCACTACCAGATAAACTAACCATGGAAATCTACAAGTAACTTGCAATATCTTCTCAAAGGAAATGACCACGATGCTATGTTAAATGCTAAAATGGCACAGCCATTTGATACGAAATTAATTAATATAGTAATATGGCAAATTTTTGAAATATCAATATGAGAAATTTGTAATTAAACGATATAAACTGCAAAAAGTTATGATAGAAAAAAAAATTACTCATAAAAGGAATAAACTTAAGCTAAAATCACGAAATATAAGATTTCATAGATATGAATAGCAAGTCTGAGGTTTGTTTCTTTCTTTTCAAGGTAACATATTGAGAATGCAAAAAAAAAAAAAAAAAAGAAAAGAGAAAAATGGAGGTGCTTGAGTGTGTGTGCTTTAATTATTACCTATTGTGAAAGGTTGCAGTGCACGGAAGGTCGAAAACTACTTCAACAATTAATCATGGTAATTTAAAAAAAAGAAAAAACAAAACTTTTTTTGATTTACCAATTTTATTGCTCAACAACCCCTTACTTATCCATCAAATTTCTTACCTGCTCTGCAAAAATGTTTCTTTTAATCTTATTAACTTTTATTTGCTTACTTGCTACCTCAAAAGCCAGATACATTGTTGGAAATATTGCAGCTGTGGAATGCACTCTCTTTTCAAATCTTTTCAAATATTTAAAATGGCAGTTTTATTTTCCAAAGTAAATGTTAATGCCGATAGTGACAGCACGCATAAAAAATACAGCTGAAAGATTTCTGAGCAAAAATATCATCAGAAAGATCTTGAAAAATTAAAAATCCTCGAGCTCATAACACACAAACAACTCGCCGGAACCCGTATTCAAGCAAGCAAAAGAAAAAAAAATTAGTGAATAATCGTAATATAAGGTAACTGAGTTGAATTTTTTTTTGTGAAGAGACCAATATACAATGTGTAAACAAAAACAAAAACAACAAAAAAAATTACAAACATACAAGTAGCATGAACAAAACTTAGAAACTGTTTAAGGAATTCAGATCCAGAAAATCCTAATAAAATCCAAAGAAATGGACTGAGTACGATATGATCCAAATAAATTGAGACAAAATCTGCAGACAATTTGTTTGAGCACAATTTTCAAATGATGATTCTGAAGATGATGGTGAATTAATTAGGTTTATGGTCAAATTAACGGCCTTCTGATTAAGGGGAATGAAATGGACTGAATTATGATTAATTCCAGCGTAAATGTAAGTTGAAATTTATACGTTCCATGCTAAACCAAAAATAAATTTTATAAAAAATGGAAAACAAAAAAATCTTATGCATTTTTCAGCAGTAATTCAACACATTTAAATAAAAATAATTTACACAGTTTTTTGTTTTTTCCTTCTACATTAAATTAGTATTCCGATTTTTCTCTTATTTGAGTCTGATTTCATATTTTGAATAGCGTATCATTTAACAAATATAAGGAATGATTTTGTAAATAAAAAATGAAATATTTTTGAGAAATAAATAACAAATGAAAAAATTCATATTTTCTTGCAAAATCTAGAATTTTGAATATCATATGGGCATACGTAATTTTGGGAACTACTGGAATAATACATTAAACAATCGTGATTCATAATTCTCTGTGCAAATCTATTCAAAAATGCCATAAATCCGTAAGCAAAGAGATAAATGTTCATATTTCCTGTCAACCCAATCTATTTCTGACTGTTTAAAAAAATACAAGAATCAGGACAAAGCACAATCACAAATATGTAAATAATTTAGAAGACAAAAACAAAGGAATGCACAATATTTGGTCAATCTCATCGATGTAACTTATAACTTACAAAAAAAAAAAATCAAATAATCAATACAATCAAAAAAGACAACGCAGAAAAAAGCTTAATTAAACAATGCTGCTCTTATTATATACTTATTATTGCCATTATTACTGCATTCAGAGGATAGGTAAAACAAAGAAAGAAGGGAACAAGAAATATTCAAGAAAGTGGAAAGGAAAAAACTGAACCTCGAGATCGCATAGATCAAAAAGTATACAGTCCACTTCTAAACGGCGAAGTATCTCGAAATTGTCGGTGAATGGAAAAGAGCAACCCATCCAAGTAACCATATACTAGTAAGCGATCTCTTAATAGAAACGAAAATAATGCAAGGAAATAGCAAAACAAGGCCTATAAGATAATAAATTTTTGAAAAACCAATTTAAGACAAACTGTACTGCAAAAACTGCTGCGAAATTTCAATAGACGCTAAAGGATCAAAACTTTACTCTCACTTGAAAAATATGTGAAATTAAAAATCACAATACACAAATTAATATCCATATAAACTTAATGCAATTTTTCTTTCTTTCTTTTTTTTTTGATAATGGGAGAGATCCATTAAATTCTATTCAAATTAAGCATAGTGCAGCGAGCTTAATATGTATATATATAAATTCTCTTTATCACACAAAGTAGATAAGGAAAAATGCAGCAATATTTTCAGGAAGAAAGTTATTTTCGTAATGTATAAGGAGGGAAATTCAGTTGAAAATATACAAATTTTTTCGAAACTCAATTTATACTCATTAGGATCTACTTCCTTCCTAAACCAATCATATCCATTCTGAATTTGAATTTTCAAAACTGTCTTCCAACATTTATATTTTAATAGCAAAACGAAGAAGCAAATTAACTAAATAACAAAAAAATTGAGAAGAACGAAAATTGATAATCTGAAGATGCAACTACTTATCAGCAACAAAAACATGACTCACCGAAACTATAGAATCATTTCGATGAGTTTCTGAGTTCGCTTGCAAAATGAAAAATTTCAAAATATGAAAATTTACAACATACTGAAAGATCGTCCAAGAGATCAAAGACCTGAGTAAATTCGTCTACTAGTGCTCCATCCTTCTGAAACTGTTCAATAGATGAACGTCAGTTACGGAATTCTTCCTCTTTGATACTCGCCTAAGTTATAAAATATTCCATTATTCCATAAACTATTAAAAATGATGATAAACAAGCTAATTATAAATATTGCTCGATCATTCAACACAGCAAACATTTCGTAGTGAAATAACACAGACGTGCAACAATACTTTTGGAAAAGACTCAAGAAGCTAATCAATCATGTCATTCTCTAATTTTAATTTATTATAATATACTGATCAATCATAAGTGGTGGTAGCACCAGCAGCGAAGATTTGGAAGGATATTTGGCTAACTAAACCTCATCCTAATAGATATGAAAATAGGAAAATATTTACCATTGACCAGTAATGTCTCCCATTCGATTTCGCGCATATTCAATTCGAATACCACCGCGATGTGAGCTTGAAATACGGCAACCCTGTAGAGCATTCATTACTAGTGTAGCCTGTCGCACATCTCGAAATTCTACGAACGCTACAGTTGTGTCATTCCTGGTATGCAACCGTAATCGTGTAAATCCGGGATAAGCACAGAAAACCTAAAAAAAAGTGGAAGATTTCATTTATTAAGATTGATTAATTGCATACTCATAACCAATTTTAGCCGCGCTGATCTATCAAAATCACATTTTAGAGGAGTGCTTGTGAAACAAAAACACGAAAGTTGAATAAGAGAATTTCCATTCAATTTGTTTAGAAATGTCAATTCCCTCGCATAGAAAATTGATACAAAATTATTTTGATTCCAGTTATAATGAATTTTGAGTATTAAGTTTCCTTTCGGAAATTTTCTTCAACTGAATAAAAGAAAAAGAAAAACATTGTTCTTGAAAATGAATTTCCTATTTCTCAGTGAAATTTTGCATTTAAAAAACCACAAAAAAAAAAAAAAACTACAGCTGTTGATCCCATCACTCGTAGCTTTTCGACTAAAAAAAAAGCAATACTGATAGAGAGAAATTAAAAACAATTTTGTCCAAATTTAAGTAAAATCGAGAAAAGTCCCATAACTTCTTAAAAACATCTTTTTATGAATTTCATTTAATAAAGCGCGAGAGAGCTTACTGCCAAATGAGTTTTTTATAATATCTGCATAACAAACTTGTCCAATTGGTAAATTATGATTAGGCTTACTTCTTTTGGTCTCTAAAGGCTGTTCGAGGCTATCATACAGAAAGAAAAAGAAAATAGAAGAAAAAATTTTCTTTTTTAAAAAGCATTGTTTCCGTTCAGTGAACACAAGAGAAAATGATAGAAAGAAAATAGAAGAGAGTAAATCTAGAATCTTTTTTTTTTCAGGAAAAAGTATAATAAGTAGAAAATGTCTCAATCTTTTTAGTAAGTGCTTAAGGAATATGGAAATGTGCGCTTGTGAAGAACACATGCATAATTTGCCATAAAAAGTAATTTCTCATTGCTTTCAACTGTTCGCGGTTTTGCTTTTATGATTAGGTAGGCAACAAGTAAATAAGTGATCTGCTGGCTAATTTGTGATGTGATGTAAGTGAAGTGATATCATGGAATCATTCTTGCTCTATTTCCTCTCTTCTGTGATTCACCTTAACTTTTCTGATTATGTAGTATCATCTACAAAGAAGTAAAACTTTTCGTCTCAAAAAAGTGACACCACACTTACGAAAACCGGGAAAAGGAAAATAAAAACATTGCATTTATTCAGATATCATACTTGACTAAAAATATAAACTATTAAAGTATCTCTTATCTAGTTTTTTTCTTTAAATTTCTCAGTAGAAATTCAGTTTAAGATCAAATTAATATGGTCTACAACTGCATTATTGTAATAGTTAATCGCTTATTCATTTGTTCTAAAATACAAGATAATTTACATGTTTTTCTAAATTAGAACACTTCCAAGTTTTACTAATTTTCTCTTACAAAACTATGCATCACAACTCATCACATTTCCAAACAAAATTTTTCTCGTTAATGAATTGTTCAAGTGAAGATACCAAGAATACTCGGTCGTACGAGTAACAGCATACCACTATATATTACGCCATATATCAAAAGCGCTCGAACTGCAGTGACAGCAAATACTTTAAGAGCATTTCTATTATTTCAAAACAGTAAACTGAGTCAGATCCTACCATACGTTCAATTGTACCAAAATAATAGCAATTCTTTTCTTGGCAATTACAACAACAAACTTGAATGCTTACTTATATGGTAGCAAGTTGGAAATTTCTTAGTAAGATGTAATGAAAGTACAGAAAAATAGTAAAATGTCATAGTGACATTTCACTATGGATGATAAATGAACGTATGAGAAAAGATAGTGCAGTGTAGTAGTCTATCTTGGTATCCTCCTCACTTGGGCAGATATTTCTCAAGGATTATTGGGATTGGATGAAGAGGTATCAAAAGGATATCCAATGTGTGATATCATCAATTTGTTATCAGTTTCAGTGAAGCAAATGATAGAGTGGAAAGTGTAAAAGAAAACTCACAGCTTTCAGTTCATCTTCTGTGATTCCATCTCCCAAATTGGCTACAAACAGTGTGGAGCATGCTGGTGATACTGTTGCTGTAGCCTTTGCAGCTGCATTTGCTGATGTTACAGCTACAGCATTTAGTTGTGCAGCGGCAACATGTTGTGTAGCAGCTGTTAATTGAGCAACTGCAGCGTTTGGTTGCAAAAAAGGTGTTGAGGAAACATTGGCAGCTGCAACGGGAGGTAATGGTAAGCCAGCAGCAATTGCAGCTGCAGCGGGAGGTAATAGAAATGGTGGTTGAGATGCTGCTGCAGCTGCTGCTGCTGCGGCAGCTGCAGCAAATTGCGGTACTGAACTTAGGAGGAAATGATTTTCGTTGAGAATATGGGCAAGCTGTGAATCAGTAAGACATGCCGCACTGATTAAATCCTGTCGGTGTGATGTGGGAGCAGCTATTGATGGTGGTGGAGGAGGTGGTGCAAAAACGGACTGTGGCGGTGGTGCTGCTGATGCTGCAACAGCTGCAGCTGCAGCTTGCAGCATACCTGGAGGAAAAGCTGCCGCATTAACGGAGGTTGGCGGTGGAAGAACTGCTAATGGTGGCGAGATCTGCTTAGGCTTCGGTACTTTTGTATTACTTTTTGCTTTTTCAAGACGAATCTTATGACCAGTAATAGGATCAAAAAGTGCGCTCTGTAAGGCTTTCATGGCAATCTCAGCATCCTCTGCGCTAGAAAAAGTGACAAAACCAACAGGTGACGCAATACCGCCATCCTTTGATTGCGTTATTCGAAGTAGTGAATTTTCGTAGCCTCGACAGGATCGGAAAAGGAGATAAAGCTCGCGTTGTTTTGCATCCATTGGCAAGCCGGAAACGAATAGAGTGCGTACTGGCTCATTCCCAGTAATATTAGGCGCTGTTCGTGTAGATATCACTGAATTGGTACTACTACTTTCAATCGATTCCAATGATTCGGTGCCCGCCAGTTTGCCGTTCTCCATTTTCGGAGACGGACCCCCACACGGAGAATGTGATCGCTTCAGATTTATTTTTTTTTCAAACGGGTTTTCCAAAAATAAATTTACAGCTGTATAACGTGGCAACTATACAAGTATAGATGTTTGGATGAATCTCCTTTCTCAGCAGGCCTGAAAAAAAAAAAGTTCTATTAAGTTATGTATAAAATAATTCTAAGCTAACGATAGCGAAAGAAAATGAACGAAACGAAAGCTTTCTGATTTCATAAATTACACGACAGAACTTTGAAAAACAGAAAAATTTCAGCATAAGTCAACACTCGCACTAGCGTTGTATCAATTAGTCTGAAACAACAAGATAGGTATACACAACATATGTCACAAAAAGCTAGTTAATTTACTTTTCAATTTTTAATGCTTAAAAACGTACTGAAAAGTTAATATGAAATGCAATGAAATTAGTCTTTACAGATCAAAAATCATTACACAGGTTTCAATTGTCACTTTCAGTAATGAAAATGAGCTAAAAATACCATAATACTTGAGAACTCTATTTAACCAAAACTATCATCAAGGTTACAACATTTACCGGACGGTTTCAGTTCCTTACGATGGCAGCTAATCATGAGGCATCCAGAAAAACGGCTGTTAACACACTGCCAACATCCTTTTCACCTACCTACCTTATAAGACTCCCAGGTGTTATACATACATACATACACACACACACACATACAGGTGTGCTGTGCATGGTAGATGCTTTCATGGTCAATTTTATAACCCACCCCCCCTAATTGCTCAATTTCGTCCAAAGACACACATACGTACATACATACATACATACATACATACATACACACACACACACATACCAACATATAACATATATCGACAGATCTGTACCCGTACAAGCAACGCTCCACTCCACCTAAATGAGGATAATACAGCGATCGTCATTTTAAAACTACCCGACGGGTATGGTCAACATGCCTTTCTGAACTGATCATCTCCTCTTCTTCATCATCAACTACAACCACTATTCACATGCATGAGAATTTAAAAAACTTTTTCTTTTTTTTTTGAGCGTCGACAATTGAATACTATAAAAGGTCGAGTTTGAGAAACAACTAAACTTTTTAAAGTTAATTATTTTTTCAAAATAATTTATTTTTAATGTTGACGTTTGACCCTCATTTTTGTTCTCATTTCGTATAAATTTGCATTATTCATCACAAAAAGCACGTAAAATTATGAAGCGTGAAGATGTAAAATTGTGCTAATAAAAGAAATCCTAGAGTTTAAATGCATCTCAGCGCCCAAAAATGAAGCACATGATAGGCACAATAACTGCAACACACTAATCCCTTTTTTACTACATAACATCATCTGAAATGAGAAGAAATGACAACCTGCTAGAATAGAAATTCCCTTCGGACAGTCAACATTTCTCGGTGACTTAAGAAAACTAAGCTAAAGAACACAACACATTGTGCAAAAACAGTAACCAATTCTTAGCCTTACTTCCAAAATCTTAGTCCTTTAATCAGTCAACGAGAATTATTAAAGAAAAGAGGTAGGAAGAAATTTTATAAAGAAATAAAATATACAGTAATCCTTTATAGCTCAAATATTGTACTACCTAAATTTTCTCTCAGAATTACCTATGAAAAACAAAATGACTACAACTTCTTGGTGCTAAATATTTTCTAGTCTAGTCTATCGGGTTCATTGTCATACTAATTAATTAACGGTTGTATGAAATGATATTCACAGAGCTCATGGTTAAAAATAATCAAACAAAACCATTACATGAGATTCGACTTAGACAAAGCGAGTATTTCCTTTTCTGTTCCCTTTTTTTTTCTCTCTTTTTTGAATAACCCTTTATGTTAAAATGTTCCTTAGCAAATCGGAAATATATTCGAAACAAATGGTCACAGCAAAAAAATCTTCAATTCATATTTCATTTGTTGTAGCTCACCAACATGCTATACAATACATCCTGTTGGATGATGGATCTCTTTTTACAATAAAAATGACTAACTGCTATGAAACAATCTTTTTTTTTTACTGATCGATTCCTCCATCCTAGAATACCCTATCTGTAACCATTTTACTACCACTCTAAAATCTGAATCTTAAATTAAGAAACAATGAAAATATTAAAGTTGAATGCTTTTTTATGAGATTTAGAACTTTTATTATGGTTTAGCAAATCTTACACTGAAGTTATTAACAACTGCAATTTCCATGCAAGAAACTAATGTAATACCATCAGTGGGAAAATTCCAATTAATCCCTGAATCTCTTTAGAAAGGAAAGAATGAAAAAAAAAAAAAAAAAAAAAAACAATCCATTACTCTATCAGAAGAAGAAATTAAATTGTACGTCAGAAATAACCTGATTCGAAACTCTTGAGAGATTGTATTTTCCTTAGTATGAATTCGTAAGATAAATCAATTTAAAACGAATTATTTTGAAATATATAAAAATACTGTAGCATTGCTAGCCGATATTTCCTTCAGAAGAAACATATATTAACGAATGTGAAATATTTAATGCTTTGAAGTTTAATGTAAATATGAAATATTCAATGATTCAAAGTTTAATGTAACTATTACTGTTCATATAATGATGACCTAGAGAGTACATTGTGATGATGAAATCAAAGAAAGAAGATATGAAGTAAATCATATCGAATGATGATGGTCAGTCAGTCAGCAGCAGCACATGAGTACCCTCATCTTACCATTTAACGATTGACCTCGACGACTATAGCGCATATACAGAGAGACCTTCGCGCCTATACAAAGAAAGTTACGCCTACTTTAAACAGAGACAGATGACATGATCGAAACGAGACAATTTTATTTACTCAGATAGCACAAACGAAAACATATTTTGGACAGGTAGAAGATATACAAACTCACATTTACATACATTTACCGACAAACATTTAGGTACACATTTATAACTTAGGAATAGGTACACTTCTACAAACAAATAGATCTCCATATACAAATATATATTTGAGTGTACTACGAATTCTTTCCACGACATAGCGGATCTCATGAAAAGTAAAACAATCATCAGTTCACCTGCCGGTTACGGTAAAGTTTGCTACGGTTAGATATATCTGATACATAATATAATTACATAATTACAGTGCACATTCGTTAATATCTCTCTAGATGAATTTGATCGAAATTTTTAACTTTACCATATCAATATAGATGTAATGCAACAATAAATAGCACATTTAAAAGAGGAATTAAAGCCGGAAAAATGAAATCAAATGGGTAAAGTGCGTTTCACATTAGCTTTTACAAGAAATACTACCATAAATTCAGTGTCACAGTGCTTCTTTTTTTTTTTTCTTATCAAGTTGACAGTGTTTAAAGTTGACATACTTAACAATGCATGAAGAATGGTAGTATAAGTGTTGTAATGATACGTCAAAATGCATCATACTGAGTAGGAAGAGAAAGAAAAGGAAAGGATGAATGCCTCAGGGAAGGCTCTAGAAAATTATGCATTTGGAAGTAAGGAGAATATCATCAATAAGTATTCAGATAAAAGTATATTCATCTCATCAACTTCAAAAAATATGCCTCATAGTGACATTGCTTTTTCTTTATTTACTGCTAGTTATCATCTCATACTACAATTCAGGGATAATTCCCCAAATCAAAAATTTCTGATCATAAACCAACAATCCCTCTGGTATTTATATTCCATTCATCAGCAATACGCTGTAGCACATATACCTAAAATACAGAAAGTAAAAACTCATTTCTTATAAAAAACAACCAATGCAAAATCATCAAACAAACTCTTACATACCAATATTCAAACTTAATGATATAAGTCTCAAAATAATCATAGATGATTCCTCACCAAAGCAACCAATATGTCAGACAAACCTTTCCACAACAGGTTTCTTTCTGTTTTTTAATTTCAAAAAAAAAAAAAAAAAAAATTAGAGAGACGATTAGCGCACTTAAGAATACTTTAAATGTCTAATTATATTTCCTTTTTTAGAAAAACTTAGCATATTTTAGACATTCTGTTAGGAAAAGGGAATTTTATTAAAATCAACTATTCTTCACTTTCTATTAGCTCTTCAGTCTTATAAGATTTACATCATCATAAACAAATAACAACAGAAAAATAGGATCGCATTATCACTTTATCATCAGATCATTAAAGACATAATTCCACAGACTGCATGTATGGCTTCATTACCTATAGCAATATACATGGGCGGTTTAAGTATTTTAAAACGGTGCAATTTTGAAACCAATACAAAAACAAGAGCAAAAGCAATAGATCTAATCAATTAGCTTCTAAGTACTTTGATATTTGATGATGACTATTCCGTGGAGTTGAAAAAATAAAGATGAGGCAAACAAGTAAATCTTAAAAATCAGCAAATCAGCTTCACCTTTGATATTCCCAGACGACAATGAATTTCCTCTATAAGCGCTAAAAATTGAACCATATAAAAAGCAGTCCTTAATGTTCTGAATTATTTTTTAAATTTTAAATCAACAAAAACCGCATTCTACTTCTACTGAAAATGAAGACCCAACAACCAAAAGCTTAATTCTAATAAGTTACTATAGAAATTATACTGCATAATTTCTGTGATTTTACATTAAAAATAAGCTTGCAAGAGTTTGTTTATCCATTTCGTTGAAAGAATAATAGGCTTAGCTTGTCTACTCAAACGTGCTAGCAGCAAAATTTACGCTTCAGCTTAGTTAAATTACTCGAACTATACTTCATTAAATCATGTTAATTTTCTAGCAGCAGCAAAACTAGATAGAGTGGACAATATATATAAGTATATCAACATATATTGTAGTGACAAACCAAATTGCTCTCTTCTTTTCGAATGAAAGATTTCAGCAGAAAAAAGAAAAAAAACTTTCTTGCTGCTGATGGATAAATCTGATTAGAAATCACTGGAATTATAACAAATCCCTGAAAAAAGCCTTAAATTAATTTAACATTTGATTTTTGAAAAATCTCATTTTTCGTTACCAATTTGTCCTAATGTATATGTAGAAAGAAATGATTTCTAAACCATATCATTCTTTATGAAACGTTAAACGAAACTGTTGCTGACATATGCTGTCGATCTTTCTCTTATTCCTCATACATCAAATATTGAAACAAATAAAGACATTACATTCTTTAAATTGAAGAATGACCATCATATGTTTACACTTACAGAAAATGAATGAATTGTGATGCCATTCTTAAATGATAATCTTCTAACTGGTTTTTACCTTTTCCAACTCTCTTTCCCTCTCTACCACGAATACAGTGCATTTAAATGAATGTATGAAATGAAATTGGAATTTAAACTAAAAACTTTTAAAGCAACTTTTTCTGAGTTCGATGCAATCCTACAAGTTGTAATATTCTTTTCCTCGAAAAATCGATTATCAACACATTTTGATAACAAACATATTCAGAGAAATATTTAATCACACATGCCTGATAAACGATCTACTTACCTACACTTTCACTCTTTCCTCTCTGGCATTGTTTTATAGCATAAAATGCATAACTATTCAATAGTGTGATAAATTATTATTGAAAATTAGGTTCACAGATTTCATACCTTCGTAAAACACGATGAAAACAAGATTGATAAGAATGCACTATCAAACAGACATATGCATTATTAAACATTATCAAACACTGATATATAACTAAAGTGAGGACAAACCATGTAAATTATACTATTTAAAATTAATTTCTTTACAATACTTCTGAATAACTATACTATTTATTACAACTGTTCTGAGAGATCGAAGGGAATATAACCTATTATTATTATAAAATCTATTATTATATCTGTTATTATGATAAAACTGCACTACACAGTAATCCTTGGACAACTTAACACTTACAGAAAGTTGAAAAATGAACAACAAGAAAATTTAATGAAACTTTTCATGGAAATTTAATGCTTTATGATGAAGCAAACAAAAATTGTGAATCCAAAACATTTCTACCATTCTCAATTTCTTGTCAAATGAATAATTTCATCTACAAATGATCTCATTTCAGTAATAAGTGACAAATTTTCTATATTAAGTGAATTTTTTGTACTCATTTTTTGTACTCAATATTAAGTGAATAAATGCGGCATATCAACAATCGTAAAATCATTTAAAATTTTATCACAACCAGTGCACACGACTACCGAAAAAGGTAAACTTTCGTAGGATAGATTATTTATGCCCTACTTGCTTTGGAAAATTTCAAGATAATAAATTGAGATATTTGAAAAAGTTATTTTGGAACAAGAAAGAAGTTGATATGGATTTGGAGAAAATAATATTATCTGGAATGCATTTCATTTAAAGGATGAAATTATCTACAACTGAAAATTATGAAATGTTTAAGTGCAATTCTTGCACTTATGAGGGTAAAACAAATAAAAAAAAGGACGACAAAAGAAGATTCAAAAGAAGTAGTGCATCTTCAGATCAAAATCCTGATCGACCAAATAATGATAGCAGCAAAAAAAAACACTAAAAATTATTCGTAAATAGTATAATATCGTGATAATAAGAATAATGAGAAATCATAAGTGAGTGCAGGAAACAAACATTAAAACTTTGTCAAAAAACAGCAGATAAAATAATGAATGATAGAAATGACAAATTTATCCGTTAAAAATTCACTAAACTTTCCAGTAATAAAAATTATACTGTAAAATTTGGAAAAAAGAGCATAGTGACTAATTGTCAATTCTTTTTTCTTTTCAAATACTACGACAATAAACTTAAATTATTCTGCTAAAAGAATCCAACATAATGCAAAATTCTCAGAACTACACTTTTCGAAATGTATTGAAATTCTTATCCTTATTACTGCTTATTGCAAAAAAAAAAAATAGTAGTAAACTTTTTAAAGCTTTCGTTTTATTTTGACATAATGAAAATGAAAAGCAATAAGGAATTAATGAAGAATAATTTTCAAACTAGGTAAAATTATATCACATTTTTTCTCATCCATTCTAGAAACATGAGAAAATATAAATGCAAAATTAAATCTGAAAGCATTTCGTCGCCTATCTTAACCGATTCTTAACGCATCGCATAAGCGCGCGCATACGCACGCATCCAAATCGTTGTCATAGCAACAGTGGCGACAATAATCGAAAGAGCATAGAAAGTGAAGAGAAGCAGAAACAGACAAGAGGAGCTTTTCTCCAGAAAGGTGAAAGGTTAAAGGTTAGATGGATGATGATACTTCTTTAATTAAAAAATATTGTTGTTGTTAAGGTATTGAAATTTAAATATATTTTTGAAATTGAAACAATTTAAATTTGCACAATTATCATTTGGCTAATATTATCGCATATGCGTTTGAGAATTTCCGCAACTGTCAAATGTATTCCTCCTGTCTCCCCGGAAAATTCAATCGGAAAACCTTTCTTCATACTTTTCGTCATGCTATTATTGCATGCAATAAGCAATTTAAAATGAAAATTTTATTTTAGCAAATATAAGTTTGTTTTAATTCGAATTCTTGAACTGATTTTTGCGACACTTTCAGAAACTAGAAAATAGCACATCCTGAAATCATTAATTTTACTTTCACTATAAAATAAGAGTTAACATTCTACCTATGTTTTTGCTAATCATTTTTCATGTTAAAAATTTGGGAAAAACTTTTGAAATTACACTGCTGCTAAGATAAAAGAATAGGACCAATCGTTAAATTTAAATTCAAAATGATAGGAAATTTCATTAATATTCAAACGGAAATTGAACTATTGCAAAAAATGAATCAATAATAGCTTTATTCTTTATTTTATGTATTCTCAGTCATAGTTGTTTTACGCCTTCTTAGTTATAATTCCTATAACAGTTTACAACAATGATCATAGTAAAATACATTTAAAATATTTCCTAAAATCCTTAAAACTGGAAGAACAAATTCCAAGGCATTGAAACTATTAGCATTGATGCCGTTAGCGCTTAACTCGATAATTTTATCAATTTCATTTATTTCATTATCACATCTCACTATTATTACAGAAATAAATCCAAAATTATTCTTCATATATATCTTATATCAGAATTAGTTTTCTTGCACAATTAAAAGAATCATGAAGAATGAGGCGCTAAAAAAATTGTCAGATACAAGTATTGATAAACAATAGCGATAATAGAGCTAATTTCAAAACGAAAAATTTTCAAAGCTTCTTTTATTTCTACCTAATAAACAAAACATTACTATGTAAACAAGAGATCTGGATTTTTCATAGCGGTGCTGCGAAATTTTGACCAAATTTTGACGTTTGGTGTGAGGAGAGCTTTACTTGGGGAGAGGTTTTACAAAGAGATTGTCGTTCCTATGGGAATTTTTCCCTTTAAAAGTTCTGAAAAGATGAGAAGTATTTTATTAAGAGTGAAGGCTGTCAGTATTTTTTAATCGAAACTTTAATTATAAACAAATTCTTACGGATTTAAAATTTTTAATAGGAAGAGTTGAAAAGGAATTGATTTAGTTCTTTATATATATTTCTTTCTTTCTTTTTCTAACCTGGAAACCACCATTTAGATATCATTTTAAGAGCTGAGGTTTCATCATTTATCTTCAATTTGCACACTTACTGCCAAATTGTTAAATTAGGATAGATCGTAAATTTGGAAATAATAGTTGTTGTGATATTTAGTAGAAATTGATCTAGTTATTAGTTATTAGATGCTTTCGATGTATACTTTCCCTCAATATGTATGTTTTACTAGCTTCATCTTTTTATTTGCATATGTATATATCTCAGACATATAAATAACATTGTCACATATTGAACGAATGATCCAGACGTTCCTGGCACAATTTATACTTCGATTTCTTTTTAAGTACTGTGAAAAAAATATATGTAAGTATAAGTTTCCTGAGTATTACGAAATGTAATATATAAGAATAGGTAGGCATTGACTGAGGCATCTTAAATAAGCCATATCAACCTATTCAAACAAGACAAGATCTAGGATATCTTTTGTATTTTCATATCTTGAGGTTTTTTTGTACTCATCACGCTGGGTAGGATTGTTTGAGGTATTGTTTTAAGAGCTAGTGATAATGACTGGGGGAACAGTTGGTCGACAGGATGAACTTAATAAGAAAGCGTAATTTGTAGGTTCAGTTATGCTTTATAAAAAGTACTGTTCTTGAAGAGATAACAATAACTAAAAGAGTTAAACTTATTAGTCATTTTAAGATAATAATAATGTCACTGATAGGGAGGGAGTCACGGGTATTGATATTAGCAGAGGTGTGATATGTGCTGGTGGAGTTATGCTCACTGATATTTCAGAATTATTTCAAGTAGACTTTTGTCTGAATTGCCAGTTATTTTCGGAAATTTTAAGTGTGAGAATCGTGAGGGCATTCATTGCATTAAGAAAACACTTGCCACATAAGTCAGGATTTTATTGAAAGATAATAGGACAATGGTATTTTCATTTTCAGTATTATTTTTTGGCAGGACCAATTAATTGTAAAAACATTTCGGTTCGCTGAATACTTTTTGCTTGCGATGTTACTCAATTTTGCTGTTTTTAGGAAGAGTTCGCCGATGCATAGGGCTACTTTCGGCTATTGTTTTCGGGTAAGTTTATACAAATCTGGAATGATTTAATGAATAGTATTGTAAGCGTATCTTCTATATTTTTTACTAAAACTTGATTGACGTTATATTCGATATGTGGTTACATTGCTGACAGGAGATTTACTACACCAAATAAGGAGCGATACTTTTGGTGATAAGCAACAGTGCTTATAAGTAAATAGGGGGTATAAATCTTATATTTTTCCATGTATTAAACTTAAATCTTCAAGTTTTTTAGATATTCGATTAAAAGGAGTTGTCAGTTTTAGCAAAATCAGTTACCAAGCAATGAGTGACTAGTGAAACCATAATGATAGATTAATTCAATTAAATTAGTATTACTTTTAGCGCACCTTAGCCGTTGGAGCGGGTACTGTGTCAATAGTTGGTGCCGGTTTATTATATGCTTTGGAAAATGCAGTGAAGGTGGAAGCTTTTGAACATTTTCCACATCCTGCATCGTTACCATGGGATCACAAACGAGTGTTTGGTACAATTGACATGGCTTCGTACGTTTTCTTTCCCTATTTCATTTATTTTAACACTTAATTTCATTTGATGAATGCTCTATGTACTAAGTGGAAAAAATTAATCGAATTCACTAGACTTGTCTAGAACAGAGTGGAACACAGTTCTGGAAGCTATATTAGTCTAGTGAAACTGAAAGTAATGAAGCTAGACTAGTTTTTAAGTGGGAAAAGTTTTTTAAGAGGCATATAAAAATTTTTGAATTCTCTCTATATAAAAGTCTGGACTCACGAAAAATGTTTCAGAAAAGTAATTCTTGATTCTGTTGAAAATTTTAAGATATTGAACTGACGTAACTTCTTGTCTAAGTACTTCATTTACAGTGCACGTCGTGGTTATGAAGTATACAAGCAAGTATGTAAGGCTTGCCACTCTATGAAGTGGATAGCGTATCGTCATTTAGTTGGAAATATTATGACTGAAGATGAAGCAAAAGCAGAAGCTGCTGCTGTTACTGTGCCTGACATTGATGAAGCTGGTATGTGGCAGGTTTTATGTTGCAATTTTCTGATAGCTGTTTATTAAAGGTTTAACTTTCTTTAGTTGAATTTGACCAGAAAGAGATGCAAATTTTCATATTATCTGTTATTAAAAGACATTTTATATCTGTTCTTCTCTTCCTATAGGATTACCTGCCCAGACGTATTTCAGGAAATGCAATTGAACGGCCGGGCGATCTAAATGATCATTTGCTTTCACCCTATCCCAATGTTGCTGCAGCAAAAGCAGCAAATGGTGGTGCTTTCCCACCTGATCTTTCGATGTTATTGCTCACGCGAGAAGGTGCTGAAGATTATGTTTTCTCATTATTAACTTCATATGTCGATACACCAGCTGGTGTAAAGGTTTGGCTTTCAGAAGATTCTTCAGAAATGATTAAGTGCAACCATTTCAGTATTGAATGTTATGTTAAACTAATTTAAAAGAAATCATTTTAATTGCATTATTGCAATTTCATGCGGGTTGTATATTAAACTGTCGGAATTATTTTTATTATCGGATTGAAGCTTAAATCTGAGTTAGAGATGTTTTACATCTAAATTCTCCATCATTGCCATTTATTTTTAGCTGGATGAAGGAAAGTATTATAATCCCTATTTTCCTGATGGTGTCATTAGTATGCCACAGCAGTTGTTCGATGGTGGTATTGAATACAAAGATGGTACACCAGCAACTGCCAGTCAGCAAGCAAAAGATATTTGCACATTTATGCGATGGACAGCTGAACCTTTCTACGAGAAAAAGAAGAGACTGTTTTTGAAGGTAATTTAAATTTTGGTAATGGTTATCAGTGCAGGAAGACTAGAAGTTTTAAAGATAAAATTATATGAGAATGATACATAGTACTTTCTTTGCGTAATGACTATTACATGTGATTCACAAAACCTTCGAAACCAAATCCTAAACAGCATTGACTCGTATGATTCTTGGTTATTTGACCTTTCTCTGTGAGGAGAGAGGGAGAAATTCAATTCCAGATTTTCAAAGAGCAAATTTAGTCATATGATAACTGACACTTATTACATTAGTGATATTTAGAACATACCTAATCGAAACACTGCATAGAACATCAGACTAGACACCGGTAAGAAGTCATGTTGAGTAAATTCAATATTAAACAATTTTTTAAAATAATTTCAGTCGTTGCTGGTACTGCCATTGCTAACATTCGTTCTGGTCTATGGCAAGCGGCACGCTTGGACATATATAAAGGGACGAAAGAGTATGTGGATAACAGTGAAAGGACGCGAAAGACCGAAAAGCAAAAGCAACTGACCAATAATTCAGCTTATCGATGCCTGAAATTCAGCATCATAAATAGGAGTAAGGAATAAGGAGTAGGGCTTGCATTTCGAATCGGTATATAATTTAGGAACGATATCACGGCATTTTGCAGTGATCCAACGATTTCAGGTAAACGACACATGCTAAAGGTCCATGCTAAATTGTTTTCTACAGCAAATAGTCATCCAGTTTTAATATGTATATTTCCGTTATTGCTTTTTAGGGATCTAGTCATCATTCTTTGATTTTTTCCTTAACATCAAGAAAAATTAGGATTCTTTTTATTTCCCACAACTTGCTGTCATCAATTTTTCCTGCATCGTTGAGCAAACGCTATAGATTATCAGTTCTAGTGAGTTAATATAGCACAGCTCCGTATATGCAAAGACAATTTTTGATTTATTTTTTTGATGAACTTTTATAATTCTTTTTAGACTTGTTTCCTATTATGTACTGCAGCCGAACTTTTTTATGTTTATATTATAATTTTTGGTTAGGATTTGCTAGTGACAATATTAACATGGATCTAAAGACTGTGATAAAATTGTCAGGTAACGAATAAGTCCCAGAATTGTTTCGCCTTCCAAGCATTCTATATATACATATATGTACACATGATTCTGCTTTCATAATTGCTAGGTTCATATAATCGGTTCTTTTTGATCGTTGATGTTTCTCTCGCACTTCATAAGCAATTCGAATGCACAAGTATTCTGCCTCCCCCCATATTTTCGTTGCTACATTTGGTCTGTCTTCTAAAAACCTCAATTTTTTATAATTCATAGTGGGGGTAGTGCGTTAGTATTTTAAATGTTAAGATATGTAGTTATTGCTAAATTTAATGTTACGCATGGTTCAAAAGAGACATTAATTTGATATACTGTTTTCGATTTACACATCCAGAAGCAACAGGTACAGTAAACCAAAGTTTTTATTAAATTTTCAAATCTTCAAGAAATGAAAGAAAATGCACGACGTATTTCATCTTGGGTTTGGTCGATATCCATATTCCATATTTCAGCGGACTTAATTGATTTAGTTATTCATATTATTTGTTTAACCTTATAATCACAAACAGTGAATGGAGAACAATAATAAGTAATTTAGAATAATATACTAGGCGTGAACTTTCTATAATCCTGTTTGTTTATATGAATACTTAATCATTACTTTATTAATACGTTAATAATGGTGTGTCTTTATAACACCAAATAGATTTTAGCAGTAATGTGTATGTGTGGTGCACTACGTGAATTAAAAGCAACAGTTGAATATTTGGACCGTAAGTCGAGGGAAACAGTGATATTGGACTATAGGGAGCTCTCTGTTCCACAAAATTTGAGCAAATTTTGGTATGATATTATAGCTTTTCATAAGGGGCATTACAACGGTAAAGGAAAAAAAAATCAACAGAAAAATTAAATACAAGAAGTTCATTTCAAAAAAGATAAGAGATTTTGATCTGAATAGTTATCTAAATAGTTTACATATTTACATACATAAATTGTGAATGTAGTTCTATGGAGTTTGTTATCAGGAGAAAGCTCAAGAAGATGTTTTTGTAATAGTTCAGCTATAAAGTTCCTGATTTTTTCGTAACATTTCTCTGATACATCTTCGGAAAAGTGTGTGACTAGCTAGATATGCTTCTACATGGCCCATTCCTTTGATTACCTGCAAATTAAATAATTTTGTGGAAGAGACAGTGACCATTATCACTATCATTTTTTAGTACTAGAAAGAATTTTTGAAATAGAATGCTTACTAGGCAGAATGCTTACTAGAATGCTTACTAGGCAATTGTATTAATTTCGAAGAAACATTGAACATTCTAAGGTCTAAGTGAACTCAATAGCATTTCTCATTTACCTCTACAGTTGTTCCAGGCCAAACTTGTTGCATTGTAGGTACTCCAGCTCGAATAACATAGCCATCATTTTCAGCAATGATATTCTTTATGAGCCTGGTATCCTTTGGAGTGGGATAGTTGCACAGATTAGTAAATTCTTCCATCAATACATACATAAACTGTAATGGAAGGGATCTTAAGATTTAAACTGATAATTGTGAGAAAAATAGGCTATTATTGATAGGATAGCGATCTTAGAAATACAGAATATTGTGCACCTTCCTCAAAATAAATTGAACATAAACAAGAAGAAATAAAAAACTACACTACACATTTCGCAGCACTGAATGGTGAGTTATCATCCAGTTTCTTCTCCATTTCATAGGATCTGTCAAGCCAGTCGCATTCTGGTATCTCTCGAATTCCGTCTTGAAATTGTTTGGACAATAATTCCATTGTCAGCACATCCCAAGAGACTGATTTCGACAGTGTTCCCTAGGGAATTCAGGCATTTTCAAACAGTTAGTTTTTCCGGAATGGAATTTTTAAATGGAAAAGAGTTACTGGGAAGACATAAAAGGTAATATTACCTGAACAAAAACAGTTGAAGCTGTAGTCCATGAAAGACATGGTACTAGTGCAATGGGCTCTGGAGAGTTTGTACATGCCAGACAAGCCATATGACCACCCATTGATACACCAGCCAAACCTACAGGCCAGTAGCCTTGCTGCCTTGCCCACTTCAGTAAAAAATTACATTCGGCAACCAGTGCACCACCCATAATAAATAGGTCAGAAACGTTGATAAGACTTGACCTGGAATGCCATAAGTTAAATTTGTAATTGCCATTCATGTAGACCATACAAGTATGCCACAAGTTAGAAATCATAATATGTCATAAATCAGCAAAGCATTTTAAAGTTTACAAGCCAAGTCTCCTGTATGCTCAAAAAACAATAGACAAAGTTCCGATTCTTGTAGCATTTATTAAAGTAATTTCTTTGATAAATACAGACCTGAATTGGTCTCGTGGTTTTCTGGATCCGTAGAATGGATTCTGCAGCAAAATTGAGCTTATGTTACTTTTCATCAAGTCATTTGCAAAACCGAATTCACGTCTAAATGAAATTAGGAGGATGGAAATAATTGACATTTTTATTAAATACATGTTATCCATAAATTTGTAAAACGTTTGTACTTCCAATTAGAATTAAAAATACTGTTCTATCATTTCACAAATGCATTACTTTCTGCTTCTTATAGTTAGTTTTCAAATCATCTCATGTCATTCTGGAAATTAAAAAAAAAAACCGGGAGTTAAATCAAACCTGAAATAAGTGTGGTCTCCGGTACCAGCAAGATGAATTACCAAAGCGTGCTTTACTTTAGAGAATTTGCCACGCCATGTAGCTTGCCCAACATTGCCAGGTAACAGATCAGGAAAAATAAATGCTAAGGGACTTGGGAAATAACCTTCTACGTAGCGATTACCATTTCTCGCAGCTTCCTATTCGAATTAAATTCTTAATTCTTCAAACCTCATGTTATTTAATATTGAGTGCTAACTATCCTAACCCGCAGGCTGGGTTCAGAAGAAATTTCCTATAACATTTTCGTAGTAATATATCAATATTACATCAAGATGGAAAATCATACTTTGCACTGTAAACTGTTATAATTCAAATATGTTCACAGTATGGAGATATAAGGAGTTAAATGAGGTTTCAGTTTAAAACTAGAAATTAAAAAAAAAACGTACTTCCTTCGTAATAACCATTGCTGGATTTGAACGCTCCACAATTTCCATAATATATGCTTTCGACATCACATCTCTGCGAAATTTAAGAGACCTGAAATTGGGACATAATTTAATCGGCAAAAGAAAAAACAAACTTTGAATTTTAGAATCGTGGATTTGAAGCATTCTTCAATAATCATTATTTGCTAAGGTTTGAATGCGGTGATAATTCATATAAGATATTATTTGATAGAAATTAGACGTAGTTTAAAGAAGAACCATTCTTATTAATGTCAAATCATTCAATTTAAACTACTTTGATTCAGTTGTAGATGATTACTCTATCTAGTACTGAGAGCACTAACTACATGATATGATGATAAGGGCGATGAAGCGCCGTACGTTTTAAAATAAAGTTAATTTAGCTTGGAATTCTAGCTTATTTACTCGCATGACCTATTTCGTCGTAAATTTATTCATGCCATAAGGACAAACACACCGTCCTAATATTTCAGGCTTGCCCCACGAGTTGGTAAACAACTTGGACAGCAGAAGAATCCGACGTAAGGCTAGATCAATGGCACTGGTACCACCATCCATTGCTTCGCTTCGAATTGTTCTTGCTAGTGGTTCCAAGCAACGTCTAATACTCCTTAAACAAATCGTATGGTTTGGGATTCTGAAATTTTACAAAATTGATGATTTGGCAGATTTTTAAGGCAACATTTTTAAATTGTTTGAAAAATATGTTTAGTTTTTTAAGTCATTAAGTAATTAATCTAGTTTAGGGAATAGAACCTACTGTACGGGTATCAAATTACGATGAAAACCTGAGTAAAGACCTAGCCGTCGATGAATTTGTACGTGAAACAGCACGTATGAAGGCAGTAACGATTGCAAAACTTATGGTTGCACTTTTTGTCAGCTACTTCGATTTATACATACTTTCAAAATTTCGACTAAATTTGCTATTACTCTCCTGAAATCACATATTTTTGAAACTATTATAAGTTTCAAATAAAAAACTATAATAAGTTTCATAAATTACACTCCATATGAAACAAAGAGAATTATAAAACCTGTTCACTTATTAGATGACACATTTTCGTTAATGTAATGAAACACAGCTGACATAAATTTCGTAATTAAGTAGAAATTAAGAATTCACTTATCTGAGTTTTACGTACCAATTTTGAGGATATCAAAGATTACGATGTGATTATTGGTTGTGACACAGTGATCCTATTCAACAACAATATCATTGGCAAACCGGTAAATGTAGAAGATGCTCGAGCTACTCTTCACAGGTATCCCTGAAATGTAATTATTCTAAATTTCAGAATAAGGATACGAATGTCTTATAGAAATGCACTTCTCACTACACTATTGAAGAATTTACTATCATTTCTATTCATACATTTATCTAATTATCTCTATACATTTCGATATTTTTCGTAGTAAATGAACAGTTTTTAATTAGATCTTACAAAAAAGTCATCAAATTAAATGTAAAAAATGAATTCTACTCTCAGTATTATATGAAAAGTTTTACACTCGATTCTTTGCAATCTTCTATCTTCTTTAGACTAAGCGGAAATGTGCATGAAGTTTATACTGGTGTTACAATTATAGACAGTAATCAACAATGTGAACAATTCGTAGAGCGAACAACTGTCAAATTCTGTCAAATTCCAGCAAAAGTTATAGAAGAATATGTTGCTTCTGGCGAACCATTGTAAGTATCTTTTATGTTAAGCATGATTCTACGTGATATTCACTTTTTCTCTTCTTCTTTCACTTCTATTTTACAAAAACAATCCTATATTTCAAACAAATTTTAGAAGTAAATTTAACGTAAGTGAAAATCCTTACTATAAAAATCTTTGAAAAAACTTTTCAGTGATCGAGCTGGTTCCTATAGTATTCAAGGTTGTGGAGGAATGTTTGTCGAAAAGATTGATGGCTGTTATTACAATGTTGCTGGATTACCAATTAATCGATTGATGAAAGCTCTCTGGAAAAGGATCGGTTTGAAATGATTATCAAGTTATAACCTAACTTTTGTATACTTAAATATTCTATATTTCGCGATTATTATGGTTAGGCTTCTGTAGAAAAAAAAAACATATAGAAAACAGGAGTTAATGATTCCTTAATTTGCTTGAAGAATTTCAGAAATGCGTGTTAACAATTCTTCCCACCAAGGTTATGTCTTGACATACAATGATATTTTTACTCTAATTTAAAATAAACTAATATCGGCTTAACACAAAGGAAAAGTTTTTTGCCTTCCACTTTGAAATATTGTCTGGAAAGAGATATGTAAGAGATAGAACGAAAAGCTTAAACATACATTATTACTCTATTTCCATTCCTAGTCGTAATTTTTCCTCTTCGTTTTGAAGTAAGTCCCAGTACTTTCATATATTTTTTTTCCCCCTAGAACCGATTTCAATTATTCTAAAGTAGCCAAAATATAAAAACGTTGTTTTCAGTTGTTTCACTTATTGTAATTTCTTGTTGCACCATGTTTCAGTTACTTAACAAAACACATTTATTTGTTATTTGAAAAAATATTTTTAAATAAAACATTCGAGGCTTCCTTAAACTACATTTTAAGGAATTCACTTATTGACAGAATGTGTAATATCAACAAGGCATAATACACTCGAGAGAAAGATATAAGAACAATACTTATTGAATGATCAAATTAACGAAATTTTCGGGAAAGTGAAATTTCGAATTCAAAATTTCTATAAAGTTTCTCACGAATTTACTTTACACAGAAAGATCAAGAAGCAGGGGAAAAAAAAAACAAATAAAGCACGATCTTGTTCAATATAACCATACATTCTGTTCTTATTAACACAAGCCTATATATAACAAAAAATAGTAATTGCGATCATAAGTGGCAAAAAAAATGAATTTTTTCTATTAAATATCTTTATTTAATAAGTTAGAAAAATGTGAGGCAAAGAAAATGTGCTTATCTAAACTTACTGAAACAACTGCTCCACACTTAAAAACATATTGATCGTGAATAATTAGATAACCCTAAAAAAAAACGGAAATAAATGTTTCTTTCACTTGCTTTCCTCATATACTCAATCAGAAAACAATATTGATTTTTAGGACTTACAGGTTTGCACAAAAAATCTAAGACTTGTACAAAACATCGAAAAACAACAACTCTATGGATCTTTAAAGAAGGAAAAATCAAATTAATCATTCTTTTAATTAAAAGCTCCTTACGTTGCCATCTTGCTTCTATGAATTCTGAAAAAACAGATGAACTATGTACATATAAACAGGGTGGAGTAATAGTGAAAAGCTTGAAAAAAAAAAACGAGAAATATAATCAAGTAATCACAGAAATCCTAGAACTGCAACCGTCATACTGACCAAAACTGACACATTATAGAAAGATCAGGTTCCTGAAGAAAAGCAATGAAATTATCAAAAAGTATAACAAATTTTTTTTTAAAAATAACTGATCAATCTTACACTTTTAAAGGCGTAAATTTGTTTTAAGGAAAAGAAATGATAATGGTTTGTCTCCAGAACTATATAGCAAGTATGAAATCAATCAGATATTTCAAAAAAAAAAAAACAATTTGGATAAGCAATATACCATACTAACATTTTCTGAAAAAAAAGGAACAAAGGTAATCCAAAAAATTCATCAGTATATAGATATAACAAAAAATAATACAACAATAATTACAAAATTTCATTACAGTGTTACAAAAAGCTATAAACGCAGTTTGAAATCACTTATTGAGCTTCAGATTTTGAGATCTAAGTTGCAATTTATTATTATCAAGTATTCTCTACACAATATTTATGATTTTTATGTCATTCTCTTGGGAATGTTATCAATAAGTGCTGATCGTGTCATTTTAATAAGTAGTGTACCAGTTGCACTATGTCTAGAAAACTTCTAATCATTAAAGTTTTAAGTCAAGAAACTATGTTGAATCTTCCGTATCTCGAATTGTCGGAGACTTAGAATTCCTATAATCTGTGGCTGATGACTGCAAGAACAATAATGACGGACGTGAAAGTTGCGGTGATGCAACTTCCGGTACTGTTTCAAGTGGACCAGTAACCGTTGCTTTCTTGTTTGTTGTCGATTCAAATCCAGGAGAAGGTTCACGTGAACCGAAACTCTTCCGTTTCATACCACGTCTTTTCACAAGCAGTGGAGCTGCAGCAACTTCCATTAGATGAAATCCCTCACGGTTAGCATTCAGAAAGGCATTCATAGTTTCGTTAAATGTTTCCTCTGAAAAATTTGATACATATTCTATAAATTGCATTTTAATATGAAAACTATTTAAATGGAAAAGATAAATAGAAGCTAATTTATGTTCTGTTGATCACAATTAACATCATTTATGAAAAACAAAAAATAAAAATTATTTTAACGAACCGGTATGGGATTGAGACCTCAACAGTGTTGTCGGAGTCTGAAGTGGTGTTTCATTTTGTGCAGCAGCACTTAGCAACCATGGATGGCGTTGTAGTTCGTCCAAAGACAAACGCTTTGTTGGATCAACAGTTAACAGCACTTAAAAATCAATTTCAAGGTTCAAAAATTTTAACAATCACTAATACTTACAAGGAAAGAAAGATGATTTTCAATATTACATTCTTCCCTAAAACTGTTAGCAGATTCTTTAGCAATTTTATTACATATCGCTATCTGTATTATCAATTTTGCAATACATGCAAAAAAAAAATCAATATTATATATAGCCCTACTTTTGCTAATGTAAACACTATCAAAACTAACAAGTAATTAAAGTCTTTGCTTCTGTACTGATACCACGCCACTGGGATGCATCAAACGAGAATTCAGCATTCCGAATTCGCCTCATAATATCGGTCGCTGACTCATATTTGCTACGTGCATGAAAAGGTACGTTACCACTCAGCATCGTAAACTAAATTTTTATTCCTTGAAATATGTCTAAATATAGTGTCGTATGAAAGGTAATAATATTCTACACTAATTTCAACTGAGTTTTGAATTTCAAATAATGAAAACATTATAGAAAACTCTGCTTTCCTAAAATTGACTTGCACGAATACATCGTTTTTTTCATGACTATTTAAAAAAATCTTTCCAATATCTGATAAACTAATAAAAATTGAAATATTTTCGCACTAGGAAAAATAAAATGATGCTTGGTACCTAAAACAAGACTGATATCCACTACAAATAGTAATGTTTATGACAATCAAAAAAACTAAAAATGTCCAGTACACACAAAAAAACAGATGGACAAATACCATCTAACTTACCAGAATAACTCCAAGACTCCAAAGATCACACTGTTCATTATACTGTGGCAATTGGTCATCACTCTCGAGAACTTCTGGTGCCGCATAGTGCAAAGTGAAACAAGGAGTCAACAAATTGTCCGTTGCAGATGGCAGAAGACGGGCAAATCCAAAATCGACTAAGCGCAATTTTGCCTGCGGTTCATTGCTCTCAAAAAGAATATTCTGGAAAAAAGCATATATAGACAATAAAATCATTACATTACAATTTCACAAAGTTATGTAAAACATTTTAGTGAACTAAATCATGCGAAAATCAAGAAAGTCAAAAATTTTTAAATATTCCTCCAACTACTCAAAATTATACTTTGGCTCAATGATACAATCACTGAACAAATTCAAATTTGAGTCGTAAAAAAAAATGATAATCTGATAGAAAAAATTCTAAATATATTCCTGACTCATTTCATTTTGTAACACAGACATGTCATACTTTCCGTTGTTGAAAAAGTTGATACCTCTGGCTTTAAATCACGATGTACGACGTTTCTAAAGTGAAGATACGAGACTGCTGATACGAGCTGCTTCATTATTTTACCAGCTTGAGCTTCCGTAAATGTTTCCATTTTTTTAATTCTGGTTAGCAATTCTCCGCCTACAAAAAGGATATTATTTTATAAGAGATAGAAGCTTCACAACTGTGAAACAAATGTTAACTTTCAATTCAGCTTTAAATTGTAACAAAAATGTAACAGAAATTTAGTATTGCAAAATTCAAGCTCATGAATTTTTAGCCAGGAATGATCTAATTCAAACCTTTCGGTAGAATCATAAGTACTAAAACACTCAACAGCTCCTTAAATCTTATATTTTTCAAACATATATGAAAATGTTTTATGCACTAAAATAGCATAGAACATCTTATGCGTTGCAGCTTCAGTATGAGCTTGTAGATAGGAATTTTTCAAATAAACAAATTTACCATCTTGCTTCAAGCATTAAGTAACAGTACTTTCGATTCAAATTTGTATTACACAGTTTTTATTTTGTGAAAGACGTAATATAAAGTGATTCATAAATATTATACAGAAAACTTCAACCAAACCTTCAAGTAATTCCATTACCAAATAGATATGCAAACTATCCGACTGAACATCAATGAGGCGAACAATGTTTGGATGTCCACTAACTAAGTTCAGGATGCTCGCCTCTCGACTTGCCTGAGATTGAAAGCGTTGAGAAACTATTTTCACAGCAAATACAACTCCATCCGATAACCTCTCACATTTCCTGGAATACAAATTGAATTACTTTTATCAATTTTTCTTTGCCTTTCAAAATAAAATTTGCAATCTGAAATTTTAAAATATCCAACTGTTCATGTAGACAAGTGTAAAATTTTTGAAAACCTACAAGTAGTGCAAAATTTCTGAATCCTAATGTATGCAAAAAAATGTAAGTTTTAATATGCTTCGTCCCAAAAACAAATTCCGGTTTTTACCTGCAAATTGAAAACGATCCTTTTCCAAGAAGACCACTTTCTGAGCGATCCAATTTATACTTGGAGAAGAAAGGTGAAACCGAAACCAGCGCTCTGAAATCCTCTGCCAAACATTCCTCACCAATTATGTTATTGTTAGCGAACATTACCGATGGTGACACAAACGAGTAGCCCTGGAAGACTATACTATAAGCGACAACTTCAGAGAAAATTTAACTGCCGTAATTTCATAAATTGTTCATGTAAAAAATTACTCCAAATTCCAAATTTTAATCCATTTATCCAAAAACTAGAAAGTTGTATTTAGAAATTCATAACAAGCAAAAAAAAAAAAAAAAACAAATCAAACCAGTAACCCGAAAAAGATTGCGTGTATCAAGAGGAGTATCAGCTGGTGAATAGACTGGCATCTGATTTGTGAACTCTGGAGCGAAATTGGTCACATCTATCTGCAGTTTAAATTTATAAATGTACCACGTTTTATGAAAAAAGTTATATGAGAATCTTAATATGACAAAAACTAATAGACAAAAACTAACAATTAGTATAGTAACAAAAAATTTTCCCTCTACGAAATTGAGAAGCTAAAGCCAGGGTGCCAATTACTCGACTATAATACCACATACCATGAAATCCAGAAAGAGAAGCTCACATCGTTTGAAATTTTTGGAACAATTGGTGGTTCTAACTCATGTCGTTCACATTGATGCCAATCAATATCAGCAAGAAAAAGATGATTCTTGATTTCATCAACACCATTTCTGCCCAAACGATATCGTGCTGATTTTTCCAACAAACGACTAATGAAATCCAAAGCGAATTTATTAAAGTTTCGCGGAAATGGTACAGGTTTTGTTAGAATTCTTCTGAAAAGGAATGATAAAATTAGTGTTAGCATATGCGTGTAACTTATTAACACATACATGTATTTACTGGAGCTTTTACCTTACGTTAAGTAATAGATAGTTATTAACTAGGAAAACTTTACCTCGCAATATCTCTACTCGTATTTGAATGTCCATCAACTGTGAACGGTGAACATCCTGTCAATAATTCAAATGCAATGACACCTAGACTCCACCAATCCACTGTCTCATCATATCCTTCTGCTGTTCGTTCTACTACTTCTGGCGCCATATATTCTATAGTACCACAGTACGAATTTGCCCTGTGTAACTAAACAAAATTTCAACAATATTTCAGTAAAATTAGACATGTTTGTCGAACAACAACCGCTCAATGAAAAATAAGTAATATTAAATGAACTAATTCCATCACAGTTCTGATTACTGAGAATTCTTAATATCAAGAATCCATGAAAAACAGATTTTCAAGAGACAGCTGAAAAGAAAAAAAAAAATCTGTTCACCTCATTGTCTTTCAGCTCCTTGCTCAATCCAAAATCTGTTAATTTGATATGTCCATTTTCATCCAACAGAACATTTTCCAGTTTCAAGTCCCGATACACAACTTTTTGCTGAAAACAAAGTAGCTTAGTTTAAGTAATTTATTCATTCTCAGCTCAAATTCTATCATAATTCCAATAATATCAATTGAACAATTAAGACAAACTGAAGAATGTTGAACTAAAAATTTGAAATTCTACTGAAAATCTGTAAGTCGTAAACTAAGTTTCCGAAAATATTACTGACCATAAGAAATCACATTTACCTTGTGAACGCTATCAATGGCAACCACCAATTCCGCTATGTAGAATTTTGCTGACTGCATATCAAATGATCCTTTATTGCATAAATGAGTAAATAATTCACCACCTTTGATGAATTCTGCAATATAAAGAAACTAGAAACTCAGAATATGACATAAAATACAAAACTTTGATACATTAATTAACAATACTTTTTCATTCTTTATAATTCTTCAACGATTTTGACCATATAATTGTAAATACTACCCATAACAATGTGTAGTTTTGAATCGGACTGAAATGCATAGATCATCTCAACCAGGAATGGCAACCCTTTGAGGCGTTCCAACACGTGACGTTCGGATAGCGTGTGTTGCAGTGTTTTGGCTTTTGTCATGACACGACTTTTACGCAATACCTTCATCGCATAGATTTTTCCGTGATCACGTCCTCCGACTTTCCGTGTCAAAAATACTTTTCCATAAGCTATAAAAGAATGGGAAAAATTCCTAACCAATAATAAATATAAAATCAAGTCCTGGTCGGATTCTAATAAATCCTCCTTAATATTAAGCATCAAGAGTAGCTGAATGTTATCATCAACTTTTTTTTTTTATAAAAAAATTTTTGCAATTCTAATGGCTTCATCACATCTACTACATAATCTATATGATTCTTTAAAATTAACAAAAAAAAAGCAGAAAGTAAGGATTAACAACGTTACTAGAGATGAAAATTTAGATACGACAAATCAAAAACTGAAGTTAGAATAATCCTGCAAAAGAAAAGAAAATCTTTCAAACCTCCTTTCCCGAGAACCCGTATGAGTATAAAATTCTCCATGTTCACTTTTTCCTCCTCCCACAAATCACTTTCTATCGATTCGGACGTTGATGTTGATACTGAATTACGTGACATTCCCCTGAAAAAAAAAAAAAACGCCACAAAATCGAACACATCAAAGAGGACTAATACAAAAATCTCAGGTTAGTCAAACTGAACTATACCCATAAAACATTTCATAAGACAGCATAGATATAATGAAAAGAATACTTCTGATAATATTAATTACAGCTATTCTTTAGCTGACAATATCACTGTTATAATAAGTTACTGGCAGAATTGCACATCACAAATATGCTTTTAAAACAATAATTACATCATATTACAGCCAATAATTATCGCATTTCAACATCCTAAGCATACTAGAAAAATTACGAATCAAAGGAAAAAATCAAAAAGAAAAAAAGAATGGAAAATACATTTAATCAGCGAAAGGAAAAAACAACGCATACAGTTTATAACTAATTATCAGTGAGTATCTTTCCAAATTTTACAATGCAATATTCCTTAAACATACATCAAACCTCAGAGACAAACTTTTTTGTACTTCAACTTCATCCCGATAAAGTCTCCAGTGTCTTACGTTCAATTTTAATTGTCGGTGACACAATGTCTCTGCAATCCGACATCCAACCTTAGAACAGTATCACTACTAAGCCTTGTTTTCTCTTCAACTGGCATACATATTATTCTTTTGTTTCATATCAATGCAACTTTTCCATTCAAGTACACTTTGTAGTTTCATAATTCAAACAATTCCACTGCTTTTCACAAATCCTTTTAACAAATTGTCGTGACTTCAAATCTTCTCATATATTGAAGACGTTTCTTTCTTTCAACCACTAAATAGTTACTTTCATTCTTCATTGTGTTAGCTTAATGCGATATTTTAATTTATCTTTTTCCCATCTCTCTCGGTCATCTGCGTTTGATGATAACTTTTCAGTGAGCTTCTTATCTGTTACACGTTTGATCATTTCCTGTGATAAAAAACAGATATGATAATAACACTGTAAACAAGCCTGATCATCAATGATTTTCATTCATAATTGCTGCTTCCTCTGATTAGATGTTATCCTCAATCATTCTTCATATCATCCAAATCATTTTCATCATTTTGTTCGTAAATCCAAACCAATCATTGTGTTTCTTTTTTCAAAATTAAGGACTATCTTGACTTCTTACAGAACGAAACTTCAAGCCTTGTATGCTGTTCCTAGCAACAGCCTAATTCGACCTTTCTAGTTCCTCTTTTGCCCATATTCGATGTCATCCCGAGATTTTTAGTAAACCTTAATATATCGAGGTCTGATCTGCAATCAGAAGATGGTTCACGATGAACAACTTCTGTACCATTGCATATCATCTGTCATCTAAAAAACGATTCCAGTACCTCTAAACTTGATCGATGAGTCACACTAGTAATGCAATTTCTCGATAACTTGCTTAAAACTATCTTAACCTCACATATTGTACAATTTTAGTACAACCTAACAATACAAGATTCCTTCAGCATTATAAAAACATGTGATAAAAGCAATTTTTCAATCATCCATATTTCCTGAGAGGTTTAATGAAGAAAAATTCAATATCTACTATATACTTCATATCACAACACTCATTATTCATTGATAAGATGAATAAAAGAAATGCTCAATTCATAAAAGTGGGAGAGGAGAGGGAGAATTGTTAAAAATAATGATAAAAATATGTGATAAAAATTTAAAATCAAACATTGATATGATAGAGTAAGACACTATAACATAACAGGAAATGATGTCTTTGAAATGGACTAAACCAGAAAAGAGTAAAGAACAGAAAGATTGTTTTTTTATTTAAACGTTAAAAAGGGTATCGTGATGCATTGCTATGATCACGGCAATGAGACGGTTTCCCCGTGAAAAAAGACATTTTACAATTGAAATAAACTGTAGACCAACTGGTTAGTAACAAGGACTGGTTATAAGATAGATAGATGAATGGATGACAGTATAACAGGAAGCTTAATACTCAATTATTCAATCCTTTCTCAAACAGACAAAATGATTCATCTCATAGCAAAGTGTGCCATTTCAAATTACTCGTCACTTCTCATATTACAAGAAAAAAGCTATCATAATATTCATTCACATCATTAATTAGCCATTTTCATATAATCTAATTTTATATGCTCTTATTATTGAACAGTATAAATTATTAAGTGAAATTTTATGCTTGATAAATTGAGAGAAACCATTGCTGCATACTATATCAAAGGTACAGCTTCTTCTTACCTGTATGAATTTGTATTGAAGATGAAGCAAAATTGAACAACTAAACATTTAGATACAATAATACATCTGCAAAACTTTTATCAATACCTATCATAACAGGTATAAATAGAACATTTAGAAAACATTATAGAAAGAAATACATATAGCATTCTATTAAATATTAAACAATTTTAATTATGGATAACAAATGATATAGTTCGTTTTTGAAGGAATCAAAAAAATAAACTAAAATGAATGCAGACGATGACAGAGTAATAAATGGACGACAAATGATACCATGCGAGAGGGACCGCCAGAGTATTTTCCTCATACACTGACAAACATCTGCACAACACCGCCCTGTATATAGCGACATTTCCTGGCCTATGTATGAATGGAACAAGGAAGGATGCACATGGGACTTAGTATAGAGATAGTTAGAGAGACCGGGCGGAATGGAACTAAGTAAGTAAGTAAGTAAGTACATTCATTTTAAATCATTAAAATGCAAGAAATTGTCTAACCTGATAAAGCGTGAATAAACGAATCATTTTTAGACATCATTGAAGACAACAAGACAGGAAGCATTTCCTGAAAGAATTTTTGTTTTTTTTTTTTTGTTTTTGCGAAATTTCACACAAAACTATTTTCAATTCATAATGTAGAATTATTTGACAAAATCATTATGGTTATTATAGTAACAGATAAAATTTTTAGTGATTATAAACTAGCTCAAAAATCGAGAGAAATTTTAAGAAGAAAAAAAAAATTCATAATTAAGCAACTGAGTGGAAGAAAAAAAACCAAAAGAATCCATGTGAGATACTATAAATTTAAACTGGTTTTAATATAAATGTTTTTTGTACTACATTCAATTAAAACTCACTTCGAAAATTTCTTACTCATTTTAATTTAATGAAATAATTCGGAGATAGAAATGTTAAAGTTTAATCTAATGGATTCCCATATAAGCATTTAGCTACATTCGCTTTTCTTCTTATAGCAATACATTTTAATCTTACCTTACATCTCTTTCTCCTCCTGATCTATTATTTGAAATTGTGAATCCAAACTAAATGAATAGAACAGAGAATTATAAATCAGAATGGAGAATATGCACGATTGAAATTTAAAGAAATTGAAAGACTTTAAAATCTTAAATTAAAATAAAATAAAAACTATTTTAGAATTCTGTGGAAAGTCAGAATACGAAATCAATTCCACAAACTCAATTAATAAACCAGCAGGAGAAAGGAAGAATAAAAAATTATATAATGAGGATTAAAATTAAAACGTATAACAGATAGGTAAAATGGAAGTGGCTAAGCAACTTCTAGAAATTCCGTTTCATCAAACTATTACCAAATTAAAATTAATCGAAAATTTGTATATTTTAGAAGGAAAGACTCACAAACTAAATTGCATGGCAAACTTAAATTTAAATAGCATTTCCTCAAATTCGGACCTAAATCAAAGTCCATCCTTCACATAGGATCCTTCCTTGAGTACTTTCAAATAATGGACAAAGCCGAAAAAGTAATGCCAATGAAAGACATCAATGACTAATCTTAGTAGTGACATTATTTACCTAATCTGATGGGAAGAAGAGATAAACATAGAAATGTTCGAGATGCAATTAATTTCACTTTCTCTTCAACCTACACACTACGCACTTCATAAAAATAATTTAAAAGTAAATGGTAAACAAGAAAATAAGTGGAGGAATAAATTAATTTCTCCAATTATACTTTAAATACTTACTCGGTTGGCAAGAAAATTTCGCGCAGAATAGATAAAAAACTTTTGCTCAGCAAATAATAACTGGTGAATCCTGAAAAGTCCAACAAAATTAAACGTTTACTGCAAATCTGAGAATTTTAACAGTGATTTCAGTTTGAATAGACGTACGTGAGTAGCGTGAAGGAAAACACAACCCAATACACGAAAGATACATAATGTAAACAAATAGTAACACAAAAAAAAGCAAAAAAATGGACTTTTGAATAAAAAGAAAGAGTGACACTTGATCAGTCGATGTCTTTTTATTGTTGCATTTTATGAGGATAAAAACTTTAACTGAAATGAAATCGTTTTTTTTTTTTTTTTTAAAGAAGTTTAAGAGTATACGAAAATCTCAGACTTTCCCGCAGTATTCGAAATGTCCAGAATGTAAGAGTATCACAGTCTTTCTTCGTATTTTCATGATAGCTTGCAGAATAATTAAAAAAAAAAAGTAAATTGAAATAATTTAAATCAAAACATATTTCCTGGCAAGTTGCCAACTTTCAATCAAATGACCACTTTGCAAACTTTATTTGAGTGAGTTAGTTGCACTTGCTGATCATAGATCATCTTGCAGCATGCACATTTGCATACGTTGTGATTAAGTATGAAATTTATATTGGATTTGGATATTTTCAACAGATACCTCTAATTATTGTAATGTAATCTCATATAAAATTACTTCATTGATTTATCCCATAATTTGGATGCATCACATCATATAGTAAGTTGCCAGAAATTTGGATGAAAAAAAAAAAGAAATTCGCCAAATTTTTAGAGATTTTTCATTTAAAAAACTGCAAATAAATTATTGGTATTAAGATTGATTGCCAGAAAATGACAATGAATTTAATAATATTTTTGCAAAATAATAAATTATTAGGAAGAATGTTGATTTGTCTTTTGATGAATTAGTTAGCATGAATTAGTGATTGTACTTGATGAATTAATAATCATACTTCTTAGTATCATGGATATCGTAATTTATGAAAAAGGTGACAATTGACGTGGAGCTTAACATGGATCACTGTGGAGGATTGCGTTTACGTTTAACGGGTCTTGCACTTCTCGCATTTACTGCAATATCTCATCAGAGTTACTTTCATCTTACTCTCTTTATACTTTCACTCTGTTTAAATGCAATATTTGCTATTCGGCGAGTGTTAACACCTGCTGCAGGTGCTATTACTTTGGCTGCATTCTGTTTATCATTGCATCTATTTTTGCTAATTATTGTACAGATTACCTATGTACAAAAAAATCTCAGCATTACTTTCAAAAGGTTTATCTTTTTCTTTTTGCTATGTTGAAATTTTTCATTCCAAAACTTGGTAAAACTCTCTATGACAATTTTAATAACTATTGTAAATTATTAAAAATGACAGTTTAATAACTATTGTAATTACGAATTTGCAAGTTTTGTTAAAGAAATTACAAATTTGATCTAAATGAATTTTGTATTCCGTTTTATTTTCCTTTTTAAATAGCTGCAACAAAAGAATTAATATGATCCAAAATTCTACAGCATGATTTGACTGGAACTATCTTCTATCACTTGTAGGATCTTAGGATTATCATATTTCTTCTGTTCACCTGATGCTAACAGTGGATGTGAGAAGCATTCCTGGAATGTTTATGTCGGAGCAGTAACGGAACTTTGCTTGGCAAGTCTACTCTTTTGGGCCAGAAGGTAAATGAAACAAGTTAATTTGTGGTTGTGATAATAAAGTATCAAAATTTAGGTTATACGAAATGTACGAGACCTACGCTGATCAGCGAACAATAAGATTTCAATGGGATCCACTTTATCTGTCTTTTTATGATACTTGGCATGGTATAATTGCCTTTGTAACACCTTTCAAAGATCAAAGAATGTTACAATTTCTAGCTTCGGGAAATAGCAGAATAGTTTCTCTAATACGTTAATGCGCCTCACTTTCTGCAGGGTATCATTTTCACGGATAGAATATACGACCGAATCACAAGTAGGATCGATTGACTTAAAGCAAATATATCTTTTGACACCAATTTCAATAATTTTTTGGGCGCTTCTCTTTCCATCATGGTTAAATTTTTTATGGATTCTTGCTTCATGGCTTTTGTTCTCATTGATTGGAGAAAAGCGTCATCGATTGTCAGCAGCACCCTTCACTTTAACATTTGCTTCAGTGAGTTTACTTTATAGTAGATCAGTTATATTTTCGAAAATCTAGATTTTAAATAAATTTTGATCTGTACTTTGGAAAGCTGTTGAAATTAAAACACTATAATTGTCGTCTATGAATACACCATAGTTTTGGTGGGGCTTATAAATGAAAATCTGTTTGATATCTAGTATTTCCTTTAACCATTAGTTTTTGTTACATAAAGTTTATAAATTTTAAGATTTCAATGATTTAAAAATTTTAGATTTTATTATTACTTCAATACATTTCTGGCCTCATGAATTTTCAAGGAATTATGCTTGAAAAATTGGGGTTACATTCTGGTGTAGGACCTGCTGCTTTCTATCCTCTGCTAATTAAGGTATGTTAACTGTGAAGTTTTCAATGATGTTTATTGACATTTTAGCTTCTCATACATTGTGATATACATTTTAGAGCACTGATAAGTTTTTTACTTAGTCAGTATGATAATTATAGTCGCCATAAAAAAAGTTAATCTTACTATTAGTCACTTTTAGTGCACAATGAACCAAAATTATGACTTTCACCCGTCGTCATCTTCATTTTCAGCTATAATTTTATAAATCTGAAAATGTTTCAGATGTCGCTTTCTGTACCATTTTACATGATGCGTTATTCTGATGGGAGATACTTAGAAGCATTGAGCACATTTGATGACATAGAAACAGAAAGGATTCCGAATGCACCTGCAACATCAATGCGGTGGCCGTTTGTTACCGCAACTTCTCTGGAAAGTGTTAATCGTCTGGAATGGATCGTACCTTATATTTGCCTTTTTACATGTAAATTTTCTTTTTTTAATGACTAAATAACATTGCTTTTCTTATTTGATTGGAAATTTGCTTTTCTTGAAGTGAAAGTTTTTTTTTTTTTGAAGTCAGGTTTTTTTTTTTTATATTTCTTAATGCCATTTTTAGTTATTTCTATATTTTTCGAAATTAGGATAGAAAATTTTTGCCGTTTTCTAAATTCAGTCCACAACTTGTTTTTCTTTTTTTTTTTTGTTTAGTTTATCATATTTTACAACTTACAAATAATTTTAGCGAATTCTAGGTATATTGTATGTTTGTTTACACTATATGTATGTTTTGATCCATGGTGATTGGCTAGTACTCAGTAATTATCAGTGGTTTTCTTCTGCAGTTCGGCCTTTAATATCTGCTTTATGGTTACCCTTCTGTTTCATGTTTCTACTGATTTTCGTGTACATGAAAAGGTTTACGTTTTTCTGAAATGTATCTGGTTTTTGCTTCCGCTATCGAAGTTTAAACTTTTGTTTTCAAAGTTTTTTTAGAATAATAAAGGATAAGTTGCTCAATCCTATTTATCTATAAGAAACTTTAGGACTGATGAATTACAATGTATAAGATTATAGTACTATTTCTTTGTTTCAGGGGAATTAATAGTTTTGTCTTTGGCGTCCAATTTTTTACAATTTCCTTTCCTAAATTTCAATTTTTTATTTTAAATCCATTTTTTCTAACCTCGGTATTAAACTTTAAATTTTCATTAGGATTTTCACTTCGTTTAGTTTTGAGTATAAAATTTCTTGAGAATTGTAATTTTGAAAATGTTAAATTCGAAAAAAGTATTATTCAGTCTCGATACCTCAGTGGATATTCTAAAGAGGTCTACATCTGTATTTGTTCGTACATTAGCGACAAGTTATGATACCTTAATAGCGGTATCGTTATGCTGTTTTGCTCGCTATAATCCGTCGATAGCTGGAATTGTTTTACTAATGTTATCACTGACGATCTTTATCACTACTGGACAGAGATGTAAGAATAGTTTACTTTAGTATTAGGGTTCTTTTCAGTTCTGGTGTAATTATATTGTCAACACAATAATACTAAGTTTCAGTTTCAGTGTTTATTTATACTTTATAAAAATTTATTCATTTAGATCGTGTTAACAATTAGTTCTTAGCATTTGAATTTTAATTTTTGTTGAATTAAAAAGGGAATTCAACTATGCTTTAAATTCAGGTGTTATGTTTTAGATTCATTCAAGTTCCATTCCAGGTACATTGGCGTGCTTGGCAGCTACGCTACTGCTTTCAGTTCAATGGCTAATGTCTTTTGTAACATATTCCTTTCATTTACCCACCTATATATATCCACAAAATTGTACATCCGGGCATGAAGTGATTATAGACCATAATATAGCTAAGTGGTTTGGATTCAGTCTAAACCAGGTTATTGTTCAGCTTCAAATATTTCTAAAATTGTAATATTGGACTACCGTCTACAGTTTTTTCTCGTTAGCATTTTTAGACCTGGCCAGTAATCGTACTTTTATTAATAATATCTATGCGCAATGCACTTTCGGAGGAACGGTCAAAGTGGCTGATTGAAGTACAAAGATCTGATGCTGAAGAAGTGAGTCGAGCTTTTTCAAATTAATTTTACACTTCGGGTGGAAGAAAGATTCTTCCAACTAAAAAAATGGTCTAGATTTAATGCAAGAAAGTTTCTAATCGAGATTCCATATCTTTCTATTTAAGAAGTGATAAAATTTCAGGATGTAACTTCTCTGCTAAAATTCCTTTCAAAAAACTGGATGTATAAATTTGGTGTTGAGGTGAGTGGAAGATTTGAATAAAATTTTTATTATGTTTCAGAAGGAAATATAGAATTACCTATTTGTTACTTTGGTTTTCTTTTTTTTTTACTTATTTACCAGTTTTCTATTTTTGCAGAATTTCCTCCAGTATGTTATAAAATTCAGGTTTGTTCGATCGTAGGAGTAATATTGGCATGTTGTCATCATGACATATTCGGTCTTTATTTCTTAGTAGTGGTTTCGTTTTTACGGATATGCAGAAGATGGCTGCAGAAATCGATCTGGTCTTCTTACACCAATATGACGTTGATAGTTTTGATAATAGAGTATTTATTCACACTTGGTCTGCCTCATCAGGTTGCTACTACTATTAGTTTCATTTCAGGTTGTTGCAATAATGCAACTAATTCGCTATGAAATTTTGCATCTGTATAAGAAATTTGAATATTTGTATAAGAAAAACGTTTTCAGTTCTCTCAGTGCCACGATTACTTTTGGAGTGAGTGGAACGCTGAAGTAAAAGAATTCTTTGTCTTATCCTTTACTATATCATCATCTCCAATATTTATTACTGATTTCATTCTTCTTTTATTGATTTTAATACAGAAAGATGCCTTTAATAGAGAGGTTTGTATATAAGTTTTATTTTACAATAACGGTTGCTTTATTTTCATTTCATTGCATCATAGTATATGTTTTAAAAACTGAAAGTTTTTTTTTTTTTTTTTTGCGCGCGAAGTATGAAACAAATAAACTATCCTTAAATACAAAATTTATATGATTCAACAGATCTTTAAAAAGTGATGCAGGAGTTCAAAATATTGCACACTTTTTACTTCAACATGTCGTTCTACAATTCATAAAAATGCTGATAGTCATGAATTAAGTGAAATATTACATTCAGAAGGAACACTTTGAGGACGACAATACACCGTTATCGGAGGCTGATTTCAATCAGCCAATTCCAGCTTTATACAATGATTTTATATCGGCAAAAGGGTAAGTATTTTGTTTCGAATTTATAAATTTTGATATTTTGAAACTTGAAGTTAGCAGTTTCTCAAGATTCACTTTTTTTTTTTACTTCCTAGAACTAACTCATTAATTTTTTAAATTCCTTGTTCGTTTAGAAACCTTTTGGCATACATACATACGGCAGTCTTTCTATATTCTCATTGGGTATCTATGATAATCATTTTAATATGCAGTATTAATGATGGTACAATACTCAGTTTCGGTTACATTATCGCAGTATTTCTGTTTATGTGGAAAGGAATTTCGCTTTATGCCTGTCATTCGTTCAAAAGTGTTCTTATCTATTGGAATTGCCTCGTTTATTACAATATTTTTCTCTTAGCTGTCAAAATTTTGTACTTGGTGCGCGCAGGAATTGTTTTTTTTCCTTTAATTCTATTTTAAAAATTTTCTGAATTTCTTACTTTCCACCCTTTAGATCTAATATATGTCTTATTACCTGAATAGCTTGGCCTAAACAAACGCAACACTGAACTGTTAATCTTTTTTGCTTTGAAAATTTGAAATCCTTTTTTAAGGATGCATTTTGCAAATTTGGTTTTGCTTTTCCATGCTGGCTGGAGCGAGTCATTGGACTTTGTTGTGTTTCTAACGAATGTTCTGGCTATTATAAAAAAACAAGTCTAGTCTATGATGTGATCTGTTTTGTTATTCTTATATACCAAATGCGTGTGTTCAATTCATGGTACTTCCAATTCGTCATTATGGATTATAGGGCAGATAGTATTCTTGGCTCAAGGTTTGTTCAGGAACAGAAATTTGAAGAGTTTAGATCAATCTTGTTTTGTTTTTATGTACTACAAGTTACTTATCGTGTCTCTCACTTCATAATTTTACAGATATAGACCAATGCTTCAGCAGTATATATTTCTTTACTTCTTTATAGTTCTATCTCGCAGTTATTGTTCTTTCCTGCTTTACAGAGGAGGTAAATTACTTCTGGAATTGAGACGACGTGAAGCGCAAAAAAATAATCGACGATTACAGAGTAATGTCAGGTGTCTTTGGATGATGATTGAGGAAGAGGATAAACTTGCACCGATTTCGATAGGATCTCCTCCTCAATCTCATGAAGAAATTAAGAGGTACACTGGAACTTGTGCTAATTCGAAAAAAAATGTTCAGATTAGTTGATAATATTTGAAAAAATATATTTCTTTATAATCCTGTCTTGGAGTTATTATTTCATTCTTTGTAGGTCGGGATATTACCATCAAGTAAGTGAGCGCTTCTTCCCTGTATCAAATTCACATATTAATTTTGAACAGGAACAAACTTCTTTCTTAATTCCCCGTGGATTTGAAGAAAGCATTCGTGAAAACCGTGATGCTACTACTATGGTCGAGAAAACTGTTGAGGTAATGACTTTCGAAACTATTTGAATAAAACTAATGCTGTTTTGAAATTAGCATTACTCTTTAAATAACCAATGGAAAATTAAGATATTCTAAGATCGTTCAAATGTGCTGCTCAGAGTTTTTTTCCCTTTCATGAAGATGGATTTTTACCTCATGATTACTTGCGTAATCATTTTTATCTCATGATTACGCAAGTATTTATCGCCAACTGCTGAAATTTTCAAAGAATCTCATTAAAAGTGCATTACTTTATTCATAAAATCAAAAAATCAAAATTCATGTAGTGGTATAAAACTATTAGGCTCAATTAATATTCATATATAATCTGTATTATTCCTGTAATAAAATATTATTCATTAAAAAATATGCCAATTTAGGTTCTTGATAGCGTCAGAGTAACCATGATGCACATCTTTCAACTTCTGAACAATCCCGAGTGGCTCTATCGAATTTCCAAAGGAGCTGCTTTTGTGGCGCATGTTTTGGATAAAGACAAAAAGCGTATTAAAGAAGTTTTGAAAGATGTAACGTTTTGTTATATCAATTAAAATTTCCTTGAGTAATGACTGATTGTTATTTGGAAACTCTTAAGTTTACTGTAGTAATTCGTTTCTTTATGTCTCCTGATAAGAGAATTTTCTTTTATCCAATCAGTAACTTCTTTAGAAACCATTTTAGTATATTTAACAAATGCAACACAATTTTTGCAGCGATTAAGAATTGCTGATACGGAGAATAAACTGCGGGAACTACATAAGGATCTGGTTGTTAACGAGGATTTTCAATCAGTAGCTTCTTCAAAAATACTTTGGAATGACGCATTAAATGAATATCGTGCTATACATCCTGCATTTAAATTTCTTTACTGGTCAGCTCAAAATTTTCTCATTTTCTCTGCTCCGTATTTCATTTATATTGTAACGAAATAATCTAGATGAAGTCAGATTTGACCGGTAATCTTTCAAAATGACTGATAATGATAAGAGATGATTTACATATATAAACACATATAAATCTACACATATAAAGGTTGTTTTATATGTGTAGATGCGTAAATAAAGGTTCCTGATATAATTTCATATGAACTTATATTCTTCCAATTGTATGAATATAAACTCATATATTCATTTATCAGGTGAAATGGCTCAAATTTTTGTTTTTCAGTTTTTCGCATTCAATTATAGCCCAGTCGCAACTTATTTGCTTCATATTAATGCTTATTGTACATTTATCTAAATCATCTTTAATCACTTTTCCGCTACCGTTAATGGTTTATCTTTTTCGAATTTTATTCCATTTTTTTTTGATATTCAAGTATTACAGAAAAGTGTTTGCTGCACATTCATACAGATTTATTTCAGTTGAAATCTCGACTCGCTGATATCTATGATTTACTTTTAAATTTTTCTTTTTCTAATTTAATTTTGTTTAAGGTATTTTTCTGGGGAGTTCTTGCTATTCCACGTCCATCAGAATCTTTTTGGCTTATAACTGCTTCCTACATTCAATTTCTCATCGTGTTTCGACTATTGTTTTGCAACGAGCTAGTTCTGACTTTGATTGGTAAAAGAAACATTTCGGATAATAATCCTTTTAGTGTTCAAAGGTATGCTGTGTTTCCTTCTTTTTTTTTCCATTTTTTACTGGTGGTTGTGCCATAAAAATAGGTGCAAGTATCCAACAGTATTGATTGTAGTGTAATTTGTCGTTAATAAAGACATTTTGCAAAAGTCTTCTATGATGTGGAAGATGGATAAAATCTAAGAGAATAGTCTGTTTGGCATTTGGTTATACCTAGCATTTTTTTTTTTTTTTTTGGTAAGTCTCAAAAAACTTTGCTCTATAAAGTACAATTCATTATCCTTCATATTTCTGAACTTTTCGATGCTGAGAACTTTCCAAAAAAAAAAGAAAAAAAAAACATTAAATGACTATAATTGATGGTAACCACTGAAATAATGTTTGATATTATTAGATTGCTGGCAATGGATCCAAATATTAATGGATCATACTGGGATATAGCTTTGCTTGCGATGGTTTTCTTTCATCGATACAAATTGCTAAGACTTGGTATGTGGCGTAATGATTTTCAAGTACGTGAGCAGTACTTGAGTTTGGATGATGATACTGTGATGGAGGAAGACAATGAAAAAATGGGTGAGGTGCGATTTCTGGAACTTTATTTCCTTAATTAATATTCTGGAATGATTTACATAGATTTTAAAAATTCTTTAGTCAACATCATGCGAAAAATTCTGCAAAGCATTGCTGATGAAGAAAGCTCAATCATCTATGGATTGGTATCCATGGATGGTAGGATGTGATGTGCTCTGTCTGATACTTATATCCTTTTTCTACTCGATGATAGGACAAGGTGGTTCCGGAAATGTGCTACTGGATATGCAGGTAAACGCATAGTAATTGCTAATTTACGTCCAATACTGCTGCTAGTTTTTTCCTACTTCTTCAGTTTTCATCCTTAATCTATTTTGATTTTTCCTTTTTTTTTTTGCCAATCAAAAAGATGGATTTTTTAGAAGTGAATTTTTGAGATCATCAGTAATGCCAGTTACTAACTAAACATAGCAGTGTTGGAATATTTAAAGGGTAAAATTTAACTCAAAACGAAACTCAGAGAGAATTATATTTATTGCGTAATTTATTTCGGTTCCTTTACAGGTAGCAAGATTACCAAGATGGTTCGCTTGCACTTTAATTTGTGTATTTGTATTTATGATAGTCGATCGATGGCTTTACTTATCTAAGCAAACGAAATTTCGCTTCTTTTACTATGTCTCTCTCGTTGTTTTACTGCATGTAGTCATATTTTTATTCGTTCCCTCTATTACAGGTTACTTACAAATTTATTCAGTTCAGAGCTTGAATTGAGCTTGACATGTTCTTTTTTTTTTAAGACTTTGAGTATTTTGATGATTTCAAAAACAATGTATTAGTTAATTTTTTTTTTTTTCATTCCAGATTTTACCCAGAATTAGCATATTTTTTCTGCAGGAAGTATGGTAACATGGAATAGACTATCAATTTCATTATATCTCATTAAAAGTGCATATTTGCTGATGAGTGCGTGGCATATGCGAAATGGTTATCCATCTGTGATGAATCGTGATATATTAGCCAGTGGTTCTGGAATTTTTCGGCTGATTATATTAAAGATGTTCGACTTTATAACATCTCTCAGAATTTAATCGTCTTCTGTCCGTAACACTCCTAATTTGCATTTAGCGAATTGGCTAGAAGTTTTAAAGAATAATGCGAAAAATTTGCAGGTTTTGTCAATTTCGTTGTCAAAATCCAAAGTTGAATTTATATGCGATATATATTTTGTTGTCAAATTCAAAATGAAATACTAATTTAGTTACCTCAACATACCATTTCTATTCGAACTCCGAACAGTCATGGATTGGACATTCACATCGACGGCTTTAACAATGGCAGATTTCATTCGAATGGAAAATTATTACAACGAAGTAGAAGCACAACACTGTTGGATATTGTTCGATCATTGGCTGGATAATGTAGTTTTTTTTTTCTTCTTTTTTTAAACATTATATTCTTTGAAATACAAATATTTTGAAGTTGCGACATTAGCAGGCAGTTCTTATAAACCGTTAATTTTAGATATTCTATAAGCTATAATATTTAACTTCATTTTTGAAAACTGTATAATAGAAACAATATATTTCAAGAATTATCCTCACTTGTATTCTTTTATCTATACAATGATTTTTTCATATACTAGAAAATTATTTTAAGTTTCTGGACAAGAAAGTTCAAATTTCAGTATTTCCCAACGCGAAAAGGTCGACCAACACCAACGTCTGGAAAGTTTTTTAAGGGTGTTTTATCGGTAGTTATATTGATAATGATCATCCTAGCACCTATATTGCTTTTTGCATTTTTAAACAGTCTTGGAACAAGAGCACCACCCAAACGTCTTCATTTCAAGGCATCGATAGAGGGTTATCCGGTAAGATAATTCATGAAATTGTTTGGAAAGTTTTAGGATTTGAAATATCAAATATCAGACCTCTTAGAAGTGGTTTTATAAAAATTAATTCTATATCGAATTCCTAAAATTAAGAGAGCTGAACGGAAAGAGAAGTTTGATAATAAATACGTAAAATTGTATCAAAAAGATTGGCTACTGTCCATTGACCAAATGTGAAGCGGAGCTTTTGTATCATGAAAAGTTCCAAATTTGAAATTAAAGTTCAATTTTTGGCGGATTAAAAATTTGCAAAATGCAGTTCCTCTATTCAACTGATGCAGTATTTAACGACGAGACGATGTCGCATTTGTCTACGCATAATATGCAAGCTTTGGTTGATGAATTGACGAATTTGGAGGAAAGTGACATAAAACGCAGAGCGCTGTCTTTCATCTCAGACTACACCTTCAAAGATGTCTTCTTGATTAATTTGACATCGGATTCGCTTCGAAATTGGGATATTTCTTTGCCGGGAAAGAAACAATTGATGGAAGAATTACAATCTTTGCAGGTACAGGTATCATTATAGATAATTAAATACACATAAATTGATATTTCTAGTACAATAAACACTATCTCTAGAAATGTCAGAATTTTATAATTTTATTTTAGACAACGCAAATAGTCTTCGAAATATCTCTACTTCGACCTGTTGATTCCACGCAACGGTGGCATGAATTCATCCTTGCAACAGCGTTAACTTCAAAGCAATCAAAAATATTTCTTGATTTGATCAATGGCAACATAACCACTGCTAGAATGAGTTTTCCACTTGCTCAGTATTTACTTACGCCTCCTAATGGCCGTTTGCAACCAGCTGATGCCATTAATTTAGCATTGAAACGAATTCATTCAATGAGCACATGGCAATACCATGGTGATTATTGGAGTATTACGTAAGTTTTCTCTTTCTAAATTTCTAAAATCTATAAGTTTTTTTTGGAGGAGAAACTACATAAGGTTTGTTGTTCTGAAAGTTTACATCAGTATTTCACTTCAGATGGGATCAGAAGTTCGTGATATTTGTTGATCGAGTAGTACCATCTTGGATGAGTATTGTTGTTGGTTCAGGTGGTATGGTCGCAATGTATGTTGCTGTTATACTGGTTGTTGGTCGTTTTGTTCGCGAAATTGTACGAACGCCAATACATAATGCTATGGTATTTTCCATCATCTTTTAAGCTTTTTTTGAATTAAAAACCTGGAAAACTTGAAAGTATGGTGAATTAAACTTGTAATTTCAAATTCAACCTTACGTTGATGCTTGAATTTTGATTTGAACTCAGTATCGGACTTGCTATTTTTTATATTCATATAATTTTATATTCATCTTACTAATAATTGGAGCCAAATATTGATTGTTTTGTCTCTCCTACTTTTTTTTAAGTTATGAAGCTTCTTTACAGATCGAAAATATCCCAAACTGTGAGAACCTTTTACGTCTGTTCCACGACATATATGTAGTTCGCGAAAAACATCAGTTTTACTTGGAATCACGTCTATACGGCAAACTTGTTTTTTTGATGCGATCACCAGAAACTCTTATACGCTGGTGTCGCTACCGTGTGAAAGTTAAAAATGAGTGAATTGTAAATTATTTTATTGAAGAATCCAAAATTTCCAAATGAACTATCACCCTTTTTAATGTTGTAATTCAATATTTAATGTGATTTAATGCTGTAATTAATGTTGTGATATATTTCAATATTTGAACGTTGTGATTTCAAGGAATCAGTTAACACAGGAAAATTTTTTTTTCCTGTCGTATCTGTGTTATTTGTTTAATATTATTTATCAATATTTTCTAATTCTATTTAAGTCTTTGTTAGTAGCAAGTGTAATCCATTGTAACATTCATGGATTTTCTAATTAAAGCTGAAAAGGAAGAACAGGATGGAATTATTTGAAGAAATTCACACCATTTGAAATCCAGTTCACTGTTATTCTTTTCAATTGATCCCTCCCTACACTATTCTTGCAAAACTGCAAAGAGTTTTACTTCTCGAAACTTCATTAATTACAAGAGTGTCATTCCTTTGTCTCCTCTACATATATATAAAATATATTCAGTCTATATCAAACTGTAAACAAATCAAAATTGGAATTATCTTTTTGATATCAATCTCGAGCTCTTAACCGGGGAATCTAATACAGTTTAGGAATTGCAACCTTTGGTTTTGTTTTTCCTTTCAAAACGCTGCAAACAATATACTTGCACAGTTTGGGGAAACTATTTACATTTTCATGCCCAGAAGCCGATTAATTATCTCGAAAGTATTTATCTCAGGAAAGAAGCATAGAGACAAACAACGAGAAGTTTTAAAACAATAAAGCATGTTGGTGTATAAACAGGCGCTAGCATCTATTCAGTTTGATACTATTTTGAGTATTTTCAATTCCATCCCATTGCAAATTCGAACTTCATAGCAATCTCTTCCGCTTGTTTTGCTTCATTTTTTCTCTCTTCCAGTTCTTCAAACTATTTATTTTACAGAAGTGATAGTTTCTTCAGAAATAACCGTAGTAAAGAAAGATATAAGAATAAACGGATTACAGCAAGCGTAAACGAAAACAAAAGCGAATTGAACAACAAACTCATGGAAAAAGAATAAAAATAAGAAATTAAGAGGAAAAAATTGAAGATACTACGAATATAAAACCAGTAATTAGTAGAAAACCCGATTTAATGAAGATAAAGGATTCCAAATATTTATCATTCATTATTAAATTGTTGTTATCGATGGTCAAATACCATTTCTTACCTACTTCATATCTTCCATTCGCTCGAACTGCGCATATACTAGTGTTTCAGTCTGGAACAATAAACTATGAAAAAAGATAAAATCTTGAATACTAATCAATTTTAACCAATAAAACAAGAATTAGAGGTTATTCAGCAATATAACATAAACTACGATAAGATTAGAAATAAACAAGATGTGACTATCGTCTAGGGCAAATAAGCTTTGCGACTTTTGGTCGAATTTAATAACCGATAAACTTTCACAGCCATAAAAATTGTATCGTAACGTAAACAGTATTCTTTTTCAAGCAAAATTTCATGTGAAACAAATAAAAGCAAATCATACCGGCAATTCCAGAAACTGCAAATTCGTACGACGACAACCACAAATTTTCAGATCCCATAAATTCCTCTGCACTTCTTTGCCTTCATTTGATAGTTCATTGGTGAAAATGGTCAATAAAAATTTATTTGGCCTGTAAAAAAAGTTCCTAAAAAATTGCTGAAATAACCAGCACTACGTCAGCTATTTTAAAAAGATAAAATTCAAAGCAAAACTCTTGTAAAATCTCAATTTTACCTTCTCAGAGTTGAATTATTCCACAAATCACTCAAGTTTTAGAGCATAATATTCGAAATATGTATAATGAAGACATACCTAAATATTTCTAGGACTTTCAGCATCTGCTCATTCAGATTTAACGCATTCTGATTTGTCTCAAAACTGACGTATGAGAAATTTGGTTCTGGTGTTACATGAATCGTTATGTAATGATCCTAAAAATTGTTCATGTTGAGTAGGTTTCGAAAACTTCGCAAATTAGGGAAACAATTTTATACATTTCAATTTGACACTTACTGAATGCGGAATTAATCCATTCAAGCTATAGCCACATGGACTGAACAATTCCTCATGAACGATAATACCTGGTGGTAGTACTGTATTGATGGCAGATTTCTGTAAAAAATTCATTTCCTACTTTCAACATTCTATCAATTTATTAAGCCCAAAACACAAAATGATGCTACACATAACGAAACAAGATGTAACATAGTAAGTTACTATTAAGACGTTGTCAGACATCGAACAAAGAATCATACATTCTCAAACTTTATCAAAAAAAAAAAAAAGAAAGAAAAACTAAATTCGATGAAAACCATAAAAAACTAAATTCGATGAAAAGCAGCAATAATAATAAATACCATTCTACAATCATTCCCATCCTTGCTCACGCTAGGACTGAATACATTAAGAACATCATCTGGTAATCCATTCATAAGTATTTCCAGTGTATGTTCCGGAAATGTAAAAGCAGCCCGTGGAGTAACCATTGTATATAAAAACCAACAATCCTGTCTCTGTGGACCAATACAATAAGCAGAACCTCCTGAAGAAAAAAGTATCGAGACTAAAACATTGAAAATTAATAGCATCAAACATTTCTTCATCTTAAATAACAAAAAGAAAATAAAGAAATCAATTAGTTACGCTGAAATTATTTAACAAATAGCATTATACATACCTGTGAAATGTTCCTCAAGATAATCAACTTCAGTTTCAAACGAAGAATGTGGATACGGCTGTCTTTCAGGATGCATAAAGTTCTTTCTCGAATAGAAAACACTGATAACGTTATCCATATTGCAATATATCTTAGCGAGATGTAAAATCCGTCTTAATGTGTGAAGTAACCGTGTCGTACCACATGTCTTCAAAACAATGCGGAAATCCGAAACAAACATACTACTTTCGCTGAAAATTTAGACTTCTCGACTTTTCATAATCTAGTTCTTCTTTTTTATGGCTACTTTCATATTAACAATGTGTCCGCGAAATTTGTCAGCCAATAATAATGATTAATTTTTAAATTTTCCAATTTTAAAAACTTTGTAAGAAATAAGAAAAACTAGAAATTTTAAGCTATAGAAACTAATAAACAAATCAATTTTAAATAAACAAACATCTGTAGATACAATAATCTTAATATTTTAGCTAATGCGAAATATGAAATAATTCAATATTTCAAAAACTTTTATACAGTTTACTACCTCAAAACATAGCTATCCATACACTCATTACTTTTCGAGTGTAAAATATGGCAGTGGGCGATATCCAACATTGCAACCAATTCCGAATATGGTATGCTTCTCAAGGATGTAGCACCGGCCTGCTTCTTATCAAACCATATTTCTAGTAATTTTTCAGCGCCTATAAAAAATGGCTAGATTTCAAGTTATAGAAAATCATCGTGATTTCTATTATTTCGAAATTTACATCAGTGTGTCGAATTTCCACAATGAGCATAAGTAAATGATTTTGATTTGAATTTCTGATTAAAAGCACTTCTTAACAGCAGGAATAAACTTGCAACTTCGAAATTCTGGAGTTTAAAAGTTATATCCCGTGCATTTAGGTTTCAGAGTAGATTTGCTAACTCATAATAACTTTCGAAGCTTAGTTATAATGATGTTTTAAGACCAAAACTGAACCTTCAAAAAAATAATCATCAATAGCACCAGATACGTCTTCTATAGCAAAAGTATTTTCATCAACGGAATCACCAGACAGAGTAGAAGTTGACATGCTACAACATTAAACATATTAAAATCCTTTCATTTAGTGATACATAATATCCATTTCATATTTATCTTCACTCATAACAAATATTTCCAATCAGTAATCGGTTGCAATTCGTTAAATGAATTATCATATATGTATCATACAAACCTAACTTTATTCAGCATGAGCTATATTTGGCCTGCAGACAGTACCTGCAGATCAGTCGCAAATAATCTAAGTTTCGCAAAAGCCATTACTGAAGATTCATAATCAAAAAAATAACAAACCTTTAAAAATGTAGGATTTATTTGCTTGTTTAGACACGAAATGAAATATAATGAGAAAAGAAATGAAAAATTGAGACCCGCTAGGGTGGCCGGCGATGGTGAAAAATAATGATGATTTTACACGGATTATTCATAAAACAGTTCTGAAAAAAGCCAGTTGAATTAAATCGTCTGAAAGTAATCAAAATAATCAAAGTGATATTACAATATAATTTATTTTAGAAACATTTATTAAGCCTCGATAAACTCATCTCATATCGGTTAATTCTCACTCACGACTACAATTGTGCAGGAACACAGTCCGGAGTAGAACAGCATGTCTAAATACATCACCTTTCTTTCATAAAATTTTCGAAGATGAATCGTCCCCTTGACAGTAAAGAAGTATTCAACACTGATTTTGTTTCGTGACCTTGCAAGACCTGATGAAGCGAAATTTTCAACTGTAATCACAACGAATGACTAAATTTAATACCACAAATAGAACATTTAAATCTTCCCAATAACATTTGAATGTCTATAATTTTACTATGAAACATATAAAAATCAAAAAACATTTTCCTCATAGAAATTAGATGTAGGCAGGTTAAGAATACAAATCACTGCAAACAATTTTTGGAATTTCAGTTCAAAGATTGCTTACAGTCAAGAGCTGTAAATTTTTCGTTTTATCTTCGGAAAAATCTTTGAAACCATTATACAGTTCGTATTCTAGTCTCCAAATAGCTTATTACTGTTCCATTCACAAAACGATTTTATAAAAATTACTTCAGATTACTCAAAAATAGCTATCTAATAATCACCAGCATGCTACCTTCAAGTTTCGGTAATAGTGTCACTACTTTGTCACAGAAAAAAAAACTGTAAATAGGACTGGAACTGCATAACTGGAATAGCATGGTTCGTCGAAACTCAACAAATCTAGACAACTCAAAAGACCTTAAGTTAATATGGGACAGTACAATATAAAAATGAGATCAAGCTAAGTACAGATGTTGCAGAGGAAGAAAAAATGTATTCTTTTCATTACTTTTGCATAAATTTAAAGTAAAATATTCAAAAATGTGAGCCCACCTAGTTTCTTATCTCAATGTTAACCGTTAAAACAACCATATCACTAGTCAGTTAAGTGTGTATCCGGCTTTTAGACTTTTAATTCATTTATCAAAATTCAATCGAATTTTTATAGAATCTGAATACAAACAAAAACTGAATTAGAATTAGAATAAATCCGTATGACTTTAAGAAGGAAGTTAAGTTTTCTAAAAAAAAAAAGAGTTTCTCTACTGTTACTCCAAACTCAATCACCATTTCCGCTGCAATAAAACACAGGTTCCCAAATATCCTAAAGGCAACTTGCCTTATCTGCTATCAAACCCTATGAATGACAGCTGCAATCGCCGACTGATAGGGTCATGTAAATTTCCGAGTTCGAAATCTTCAAAAAATTTTCCCAATATGTTAAATTTATTCCTAAAACTTTCATAGTTAAATCTAACAAATTCGACTAAACTTGAATTCGTAAAAAATTACAACTAAATCTATGCAAAAACTAGCGAAATTCAAACCAAGAACACCTTCTAATTTTTTTCCAAGAAACTAACCAAGCACTTATTATATCGTTTTTTGTATGCACAAGCAATGAATCTCCTCGACATACACTATTTTGAAATAAAGTCCTTTCAATGATTTTTATTGGTCGAAATGATCAGGAAGAGGTGCTAAAATATCTGAAATAGAAGATCAAACAATCAAATTCTATCACAAGAAAAAAAAACTGCAACTGTCTTTCGGCAAATTTTTCAATATTAAAATAAGTGTATTCCGCGACACCACAAAATGCTCTTTTTTCAATCTCAGAATGAAGAAATTCATGGAATATGAGTCATTGACGAACCAAATACTACTGCAGCAATCTTCGATCTGTTGCTGAAATATAACTAAAATCAAATGTTTGACCTAAACGTATACAGAATAGCTAGACTTATAAGGAAATAAAAAATTCAACGTATCAAATTATGATTCATGTTTGTGTGCCTAAAATAGGAATAAACTTTTCAATGGTTTCACATATGTACTAATAACGATAATATAAAAAACACATATGTCCAAAATATTTTTCATAAAATGTTCGAACATATTTAGGATCGCGTATTAGCATGTTTTTAATACATTTTAAACTTTCCGTATAAATGATTCATGTATTTTCATTATACAAACTTTATAATAATTAAATTAGGAAAACAACAAGAATGATAAATCATCCATCACAATTATTAACAGATAAGCTCTTACGTATCTATGCTCTCTTGTCATTTCTAAAAAATATAAAATGTAGTGCAATTTACTAATATTATTGCATAATGTACCAGTATGATAATAAATAATAATTTAGAGCCACGTGAGAAAACGTGAACTTGCACGTAAGTAAGGTGAAAGAACTTTCCAAAATAGATGCATTCTTAAAACGAAACTTGACAAAAAATGCGGGTATAGCGAGCTCTTCCGTTAATGGGGTGTGGCATTATATTAATATGTAATTTTCAAAATTCAAATTTTAAATTTGAAATTTCTATGTTCAAAATGTAGCAATCCTAGATTTGAAGCATTCACTTATGGACGAACTTATTTTTAACTGTCATTTTCTCTTTCAGTTCTTTTCACATGATAATAAAAAGATGCGAAGAAAATGATGGATAATTAAGGATTGATTAAAATTTGGCACGAGTCATTTATCAAATTCTCATTTTACTTCTTTTATTTCAAATTGATTTTTTTCTCAATAGAAGATTCGTTAATGATAATGAACAATCTTTAATAATATTTAGAAAGTTTAAATTTGCTACTTTATTAATATAGTGAAATAAATATTTTCACTATTTACTATTTCAGTTGTTCAAAACGATGAAAAGTGATGTTAATTCAAAGATTTCAATTATTTTAAATACATACTTCAAGAAGTAGGATTTATGTTTGTATTAAAAAATAAATTGAAAATGTTCAAATTATTGATGGTAGGATATATTTAAATTATGACTTTACATTTATTTTGTTGTTCTACAATTCCGTAAATTCCGATTGTTTGTTAACTTAATCGCTCCAACAAAACAATAATACTTTTTTTCTGATTATTGTAAAAAAACAATTTTCTCAAATATATATACACATAGAGGGGAAAGATAGAAAAAAAGTGCATACAAATACTCACATGAAAAAGCTAGCAAAAATACTAAAGCTTTTATTTAGCAACACAACAAACTACTACCGCACATGAAAAATAAAATAATACAAGTGCAAATGTCCGATTTATATACATGTCGAAAGACAAAACATTGCACATACATGGCGCAAAAGTATGAGAGCAGAACAATAATTCAAATTTTTATTGTAAGAATATCTAGTAGAGAATGTTGGCGCTTGATTAAAAAATGACTAACACATACACACAGACACATACACACACATACACATACATATGCACATACAGACATACACACACATACACATACATATGCACATACACACACATACACATACATATGCACATACACACACATACACATACATACACACATACACACACACATATCATCGATTTTCTTTCAATATTTTTCCAACTTCAAATGACCTTTGTTAATTATTTATCGATTGAGATTTATTATGTTTACTATGCTCTCAAACTATATCGTGTAATTACAGTTATAGTGAAACATAGAGATTATAAAGCTAATAGAATAGCATTTAATTATATATTTCTTTCTTTATTCTTGCATAGATAATTTATTACAAAATTTACAAAATCATTCTTATCAGTCAATGAAAGCAGAAATTTTCATTGGTGAAAGTCGAAAAATGAATTGAAAGAAATGACTTATCAGTCATTCATTTAATTCAATAATACTTTTTGTATCATTAACCTTGATTGTTATAATGTGAATTGAAATTGAAATCAGCAAAGATAAAACGATTACCGACTGATTTTTAAATGATTAAACTTTTTCAAATTCTTTCAGATTTTTTTTTTTTTTTTGAAAACTGTACAAGAAATTGTAAATTAATCAGTTATCTTTTTTATTCTGTTTGTTAGGAATGTTTGAAATACTTTCTATACATACATACTGGCTTTGTTGTACTATTTTCACAAATTTATAAATTTCTTGACAAATTTATACATACTCTGTTTTAATCAATTAATTTATGTTTTACAGGAATGCAGGAATATGCAGTTTTGATAGCAATGTCAACCCGAAATAATTAATAGAATCATCGTTTTTTTCATATCAGTAAAAGGTTTTCCATAACGTACAAGCCTGAAACGAGTTAATTTTAAGGAATAAAATATTCTGAACTTTTAAAAATTACATAACTAAAAAAAAACAAAACAAATGTTTGGCAAAGGAAATTATTTGAGCTATGAATCAAATCATTTTGGTTTAATTCTGTACAGTTAAAAAAAAAAAAAAACAAGATAGAAAAATTTCAAATCTTTTAAAAATTCTTGAGAATTGTTATGAATACTTTTACATTATCTGTTTACATAATCTTTAAACGAATGATACTTTCAGATAAATGATGCTTTCAGTTAAAAGAAGTAAGAATTTTCCTGATTGTTTTATATTGTAATTGATAAATTTCATACCAAATTATGGCCTAAATTAGTGAAACTATTGGGCCTAGTTGGTTGTCTCGTTGCACTAATTTCGTCCACAATTGGTGAGCGCCTTCTTGATCGTCGTTCACTTTTGCAACGTTTCCTAAAAATTTTTTAAAACTTCTAATAGTATCTCAATTTAGGAGTAATATAAAGTAGAGCAAAGCTAAAAAAAAATTGAAATCAATACCAACTTAAGAGCTCATAAAGAATTTTCCAGAAATCCAAACAATAAAACTACGTTTTCACACTGTGTGTTTTCTTAAAAAGCTTCATATAACGGTTTAACGTCTCAATTTTTTCTTTTTTCAGGATATTTTTCGAAATAATTTTTAGGATGTTTTTTTTTAGAATAATTTTTCTTTTCAACAAACAAACCTCTCCCGATTTGCTTTCTCGATGATAGGTTGATCGAAGAGATGCGTGATATCAGCATCCAACCATGATTGTCGCCTAGTTTCGAGTGATGATGACGGTTGCTGTTCATCTGATATATCACTGACATTACCTTCAAAGAAATGTTTCGTACTAAATTTGAATTCTAAAAAAAAATCAGAAATAACATTCAATGACATATTCAGGTACATTGATCAATTTTATGTATGTTATTACTTGCTTGCTAGTACTTAAACAAAAATTTACTGAATCATTTTACTCCCACATTCCTCATATTAGAGTAATATATCAGGACATGAAAAAAAAAAATTTGAAAGAGTGTTAAAGAGGAATTTAGAAATTTCTCAATTACCTAATTTCAATGACAGATTTGATTCCAAAGAACTTTTGCTACCCGTTTTAGAACTGATACTGGTACGACCTCGATCTTCCAAACGGCCATCTGCGGACAGAAACGATATTTTTCTCAGACTGTAAGTTTTAAAAAAATATTAGAGGTTTTTTTTTAATTTGAAAAATTTTTCTATTTTATTCATGTGTTACCTAAATTTAATTTTCATCATTAAGTTGTGTGACTTTAAAGATAAAATTAATGGAAAACTAGGAGAAAACAATTAATCTTTTGAAAGCTGTTAGTTGTTTTATAGGAATTTGTGGGTAATGAAAACTAAGCATTGATGCTAACAAATGTATTTGAAAAACATTAGGAAAAAAAAAAAAACGTCCCTTAACATCAATAGTCTATTGCTATCATTGATAGCTAGCTATTAAGCGAATAATTAAACGGAATAATTTAGCATCATAGACCATTCTCGAACGAGCTGTTACTTCTCCATTTATTTTTATCATTCATCTCAAATGAGAGCATTTTTTATTTTTTTTATGAGATAATGATGATATGAGTAAAAAAGTAAATCACCTTGAATCATATCCACAACCAGAAAATGTAGGTCTCGCAGTAGTGATCATAACGAGAGGTAAGTTACTGCTACTCATACTTACCCGTCGACTGCTCATTCTTCTATAGATGGATTTATATTTCAAGATTCAAAATTAAGTCTAAATTGTTAATTAGTAATGAAAATTAAAATAAAAGCCAGATTTGATCATTTATATATGAATCATAAAATAAAAATCAATTTTCCTAATTGTTCCATTTTTTTGTTAGATTGATAAGTGAGTGTATTAAGTCAGTGAATTGAATTCTTTTTGGAAACAAAGATACTAACTATATAAGAGAAAAAAAAAGCCTTCATTGAACTAATATTGTTATATTTATTTGTACTTAGAATGTCAGCAAAGCTTACGCAAATGATGAAAAAGAATTTTTATGGGATGAATCCATCTCTGATTCTGTATTTCTCAAGTGTTCGACTATATCAATTAAAATTCGCACTGTATTGATCAAATCTTCAAACTGTGTCGTTTTGAGATCACTTGATGCTAATCCAAGTGTTAGTGGATTCAAGAGATAAGTACAAATCACAGTACGATCACGTAAACGTGTAGCATCACACATCAGTATTCGTTGCACCAAACCTCAAAATTAATACTTATGAATTCCGCATATTAATTTGATTTTTTTTTAAATCAAAATCTCAGTAGAAGATTAGATCATTAATTTATAATGATAACTTTAATTGCTATCTTACACGAAAACTAACAATTACAATGGCAGGATGATATATGATGAAAATTTTTGTATATACGAAAGTAGGATTTCATTTAATAAATTAAACCACAAAAGGAATAAATACGTCAAGCTGTAAACTTTTCCATGATTCAGTTTTTCCACTCACGAAATGACTACTATTGACGTGACTTATTCAAAGTAATGACGTGACTTATTCTTATTCAAAGTAATATTAGCACACGTGATACTGTATTTATGACAGCGTCGTGTTTCATATTACACATTCGTATTGTTGCAATTAACATATTCAGTATATTTGAATCGCAACGATCTGATAGCGCTTCAATACAAGCCAAAAAATCTAATTGCCTCTGAAAAATCATTCATCTCTCTAATTTTTAAATCTAAGATTAAAAAATTTGAAATTTCATCTTTACAATACTGCAAAAGTTTAAAAGGCAATATAGTATCTAAATTGAATAGCAAAAACGATCAGCTGAAATAATTAGTGTGATAATTTAACAATTTAAATCAATTAATGAGTTCATTTTTATATTTTTTCAGGGAAAAAAAAAACGTTACCGAAACACTGTTATTAAGATATAATGAAAAATAATTAAGCGAAGGAATAAGTCGATTTGAAAGGAACCATTTGGAAAAAAATTCAGCTGTTGATGGGATGCTACGAATTACTTTATCCTACAAAAATGTATTAAGAAATGTTTTTTCTCAACAAATATTGTTAAACATAATATACATCAATATATTAAATAAATGAAAAATGAAATTAAAAAAAAAAAGAGTAAAAGGATTAAAAACGAATGAAGCTTTAAAATTACCACGAATTAATAAAAATTAAAAAAATTCAAATTATTTTTTACCTGAATATGAATATCTTGCGATTTAATACACATAACAATCAAATTCTGTATTTGATCCTCTATTTCTTTATCATTGGACATACGTCGAAATAATATATTCATATTTTCCAAAATTAAAGGAGTTAGCTAAAAATTCATTTATTTATTTATTTAATCAAACGATAAATAAATAATTCATTATTCAACAATTTCATTTCATTAACAATTATGCATACAGATAAGAATTAGAATGAAAATGTTACAGTAATACTAAATTATTTATGGTTACAGTAATACTAAATTGTTTATGGGCTACAGTATCAATAAGAAAAAAGCGACTACAGTACTAATAAGAAAAAAAAGAGACTACAGTATTATTAAGAAAAGAAACCGTGCAACGGATGGCTTGATATACAATTCGATGTATCCATGATTTCAACTTAATTATATTATGACTTTCACATTGATCTAACATATAGAATAGTGGACGAGATAAGGCAGCATATAAATCATAGCAATCGATAAAAAATTCATCAAAACGTGGTAATATCCTTACAAACCATAAATTCTACAATATAAATTGGCTTTTTTTCTTAATGAATTTCCAAAAATTTTACTTATATATATTTTATTTATATTTTATATATTTTCACTTATAATTGCTTATACTTGACTATTCGAAAATTCTTTAAGAAATGTCCTTCTCCTTTTTTTTCCAATAATACTTCTTTCATTTTAGAAAAAAAAAGACAGAATATTTCATACTTCCGGAATAAGTGATAGATTATCGTAAAGAGTTTGTGATAAAAATGCATTCTTTTGTTCCGGATCAAAAACTTGCATAATGTTATCAAGTTGACGAAGCGTAGAAAGTGCTGGATCATCAAAATATTTTATCTGCAATTGGATATTAAAATAGAAAACATAAGTTGAATGTAGCATTAATTGCATGGTAAAATCTTCTAAAATACAATGTCTTAAATTTCAAATTAACAAATTCATTCCTAATTAGTGTTAATGAAAAAAAAAAAAAAATTGTTGTCAACCAAGGCAAGAAATTGAACGGTGGGACGTTTGTCAACATCCAAACTGAGTACTTTCTCCATGGCATCCAATAAATTTGGTCCAAGTTCTTCAGCAATACATTTCAATGCCGTATCAAGCTGTAAAGAAAATTAATCAGTTCAATTTAAAATAAACCTAATTCTAATTTGCTAATAAATAAAAACTCAAGCAGTGTTAAGATTAAGTGATAAAGTGATCAAGCAACTAGCAATTCTCATCAATTAATTTTCGTCAAAAGGCAAAAAAAAAAATTTATGGATAGAGATTTAAAAAATAGTCAATTCTTTGAAATTATTCCACAATTTGAAGGATGATACCAGTTAGACATATTTTAATTAACCAAAATATTAATTTTAATCATTCTAAGACAAATTAGGTAAGTCTTGTCAATTAGTTTATATTAGTTAATGTTCTCATTTCGTTGAGAAATCCAAATTTTCATTACCTACAAAATTAAATATTCGTTTTCTGCTTCTTTTCATTAATTTCGTCGCAAAATCATCGAATTCTTTTTAGGTTAAATTATCAGTTTAGAAAATGAAAGCTTTAAAAATATTAATAATTGATAGTTTTAAAGTGCAAAACTATTAGTTCAGGAAGTGAAGGCATTTTGAAATTGTGTGGTAACTAATAATGAAGAATGAAGATAAAAAATATTTTTAGAATAGTCATTTTAATCAAAGATTTTTTAAAATCTTTGATTAAAATAAAATTGATTTCAACTGTCAACAATTTGGGTTTTCTATAAATGAATGTCACACAGAGCCAAGTGCCAAATGTTGAATAAGCCAAGGATTGGTCAAGCTATGGTACTCATCAATGATCGGCCAATCGATTGCTCTCGAAATATCTCGAAATGATAATTCTATCATTTCCTCATTCGATCAACCAACTGACCGATCAATCGGCTAGGATTTTTTTCTTTTTTTTTGGAATTAGGCTGGGATATTTGTGGCTACTACTACTATTACTAAATACAAAGATTTTTCCATCAAATAAGAATTAATCGATTATATCAATTCTTAGTTTTTAGCTTAATTAATCGAAAATTCTCAAAACTTTCTACAAAAACTAACAAAGTGATTGGAAATAGCATTTTAATTTAAAAACAAAAAAACAAAAAAGAAAAAACAAAAGTAATTACTTGTCCACAAATTACACGATATGTATCGATGTTGTTTTTAGCATCAATTAATCGTTTTCCTCCTAAATTTGTAGTATCTTTAGAGAATAATTAATTAAATTTTGTGCACAATTTTTTTTTTTTGACTTTAAAATTTATTTAGGAAGAGGGAAGCAAACAGTCATGCAAAAAGTCATTTAATCTAGCATAATTTTTTTTTTTTTTGAACAATAAACGAAATTATCAAAGATTCAAAGTAGTAATTTTATAACAAGTTAATTTGAAATTCTAACAATTTATGGTGCAATTCATGCCCATCAATTTAAATTACAATATATTAACATCAAGATAAGACCGCATTTTCATGATGTTTTCCATAAATATTTTTATTTTTCCACTATTTCAAATTATAAATGCCAAAAGTAATTGCCAAAAATAAATTTAATCAAATAACCATAAATATTAACTTTCCAAAATAAAGCAATTAATATTGCCCATATCAGCTTAAATTATAGCTACATTCATCATATTTACTGCTAATTAAAAGTGATAAATTGAATTGAAATTTGAAAAAAAAAATCGAAATTAAATTTCAAAAAATATACCGGAACATATCCAGCAAATTAGTACACCTAACGAGAAAACATCCGCTGCCGAAGTGATCAAATTTTTATTTGATAGCAAATATTCCGGTGCCAGAAAATCAAGATCCGGTTGCAAATGAACTGGTAACTTCTTGATCCAAGGAAAACATGGAAATACATTCTATAAAATGCTTCTTTAGCATCTTATCTCTAAATTCTAGACTAACAGACTTCTAATTTCGACATAAAAAAGAGAATTTTTTTAATTAATAAAATTGAATTTCATTTCTTCACAGGAATAGCACACATTAACTATTTTTTAGTAATAAAACATTTAAAAAAAAAAATTTATGAATAACGTAAGATGCAATGAAATGTGCTATTAGTATTAGCATAAAAAATTTTCATTCGCTATCATTTTAATCATTCATCAATCTTTTAATGACTTCACTTCACCACACTTCACGTACGTGTAAATAAGTTAAGTTAGAAGAGAAAATTTTTTGCTAACAAAAAAGTTACCAAAATGAAAAAGGCAAAAAGCATAGATAATAATATTAATAATAGCAATTACTGCAAATTCCATTATGTCATTTCAAAAAAAAAAAAAATTAAAAAAGAAAGAAGTAAGATGAGAATTATAATACTTTCATCATTATTTAGCTTAGATTTTTTTTTTCTCAAATTAACATTTCATTTAGTAAAATTATGTCATTGAGAGCAATTATCATTTTTGCTAGAAGTAAAATAACACACTTAAAAGTTGTTTTACTGATAAGCTATCCAATTATTTTACTTCATATGATGAATTATGACAATAAATTGACATTTTAAATAACGAAATTTTTTTTTCTTTTTCAAAAAGCCTTCTTTTTTGTCAAAATTAAAAAATAATTTGAAATAGTTCAGGAGTGTCTAATGATTTTTGCAATTATATAAAATGAAATACTAAAAATAACTGTTTTATTAATTAGTTTGAAAAAATTGTTTTAATCCTTTTCTCTAAGAATATTATATCTTAGTGAGTCTAATTCTTAGACAAAGGGATTTAAACTGATGATTAATTAATAAGCATTACTCATTACTTTTTTTGATAATTTGCTATCTTTTAAAATGATTTCGAATAGCTTACCGGTTCTCGAGCAGCAACCGAAAATGTAAATCCGGCAATTTTCCAATGTCTTGATAGTGTTATATAGATAACACTAGGTGTTAAATTACCATGAAGTATTTTTGCGCTATTATGTAAATATGAGAGGCCATCAATCAGCTTAAAAATTGATTTTTTTTTCTCTTCAGAAGAATTTAAGTTAAAAATATTTTCTCATCAGAAAAATATTTAGCTTAAATGAATTCTTTTCCTTTTTTTCTTTGATATGCAAAAAGTTTATAGTAAAGAGAGAAACTCTATGCTTTTTTCAGATTCAAAAATTAGTTAGCAAAGATTTTGCCACTTACAATTTTCTATACATTAATTCAAATTCTGTAGTTTCAACTAAAAAATTTCAAATTCACTTATTGCAGTTTTTCAATGCACTAACAACCAATTGTTAACTATCAAAATTTAGCACATACATGTTTAGATTTAAAATTACAAATTGAAGAAAAATGACACTCATTTGTTGTATTTTGATTTGTGGTAGAAAGCAAAAATACCTGTAAGATACCAAGTTTCATTTCTAATTTACCAAGTCCATTCTCAAGCACTGTCACCTCCAAACTTGCTTGAATATGTTCCGAAGCAAAACTTATCATCTCTCTAGCAAAAATAATTCACAAAGTATAATTTAAAATAAACATTCATCCTTTTTTCTACAAAAATTAATTAGTCTAAATTAAAATCATACATTGATGCAATAAATTGAAATCAAGCGATCAATATATCATTTATGTAATTATTTATCTAAAGATAAAGTCTCAAAAAATATTTTATTAAAGAAACAATTTGTCATTTTTGATCAAAATTTTCAAACAAACTTCAAAAAGACATCGGTTAGTTCCATTTTTTTCCAAAAAATTTTGAGAAAATTTAGAATATTACTGTTTTACTCACTTATTTTCTTCAACATCGTGAAGAACTTGTAAAATTCGCGGATGAGCAAGTGAAGAAAGTTGTGAAATATCATATCGAATAAGATCAATTAACGTAAGACGATTACCACTTCCTAATCGTGACGGTGCTTTGACATTATCTTTTCGATTAAAAATAAATATTGTCACATCCTAAAATGATTTCTCAAACTTTTTTTGTTTATTTTAAACTATACTGGAAATTTGCTTTATTTTATTTTTTTTTCACAAATGACTTGAAAAATTAATTAATATTACTATTTGATTATTTAATTAATATTCTAAAATAAGAACCTTATCATCGGTAATACTTTTTGCTGAATATAATTTCCAGTAACCAGCAATTGATCGTAAATTGAACTGATAGTAGCAATTGTCAAGTGGTGTTGAAAGTGCTGCAACCGTATCCGTAATCGTTGGATTGTGCTCAGTCGATGAAAGTGCCGGAAATCATTTCAGTGTTTTAATGCTAACGACTTAATGTTTAAATTTTGAAATCAAAATTTAATTTTAATTTTCACCATTACAATAATGCAATTTTTATGATTGCAAAATTGTTTATGTATAATTAAGTATCAAAGATTTAAAATTTTTCAACGAAAAAAACAATTTTTAAGAATTGAAAATTTCTAAAAAAAAAAAAACATCTGCGAAATGAAAAAGCATTCCTTTTATCTTAATATGAAATTCGATTGTAAAAAAACAACAATTAAAAGAAAAAAAAATCATTAATCATGCAAATTGATCAAAACTTTTGATAAAGAAAAGAATAAAAAGAAAATGAAATTTTTATTAAAAATCAAAAAGAAAAAATCTAAAAATAAAATAAATATAAAACTATTGCAAATAAAACTAATAGTGTAAAAATGATTTTAATAACAATGAAGAAACATTTAATCAAAGATTTAAACTATCAATTTAAACTAAAAAATATAAATGAAATCTTTGAAGATTTTCTTAATTTATATCAAGCTGATATTTGATATATATTTTGATAAATCTTACAATTGAATTGAAAAATGGAAATAGGACGGTAAACAATATAATAGGCATTTCTTTCAATATTACACAATAATAAGATTGAATTTATTGCTGTGATCGTAAACAGTGAATCGAAAAGATAAAAGATTTGAAAAATTCAAAAGTAAATTTCTGAATATGATACCATCATGATAAGATAAATCTCTGGAATGTCACAATTGATAGTATTTTTCTAAAGTAAGAAAAAACCATATAGCAAAAAAAAGTTTTTTTTCATTTATTTCTGGAAATTTTGTTGTAAGAAAAAAAATAATCAATGAATAAATTATTTGAATTAAAATCAAAAATTCAGTAAATGCATGAGAAATAAGAATTTATCGAAAAACAAAATTACTATTAATTAAAATTATTGACCATTTTTTTTCACCTCTACTCTGATATTTTTAAGAAGAACCTTAATAATGAAATATTTTATATCCAATATTGAGCGATAAATTATAAAGAATTTTAATTAATTTTCTGGGAAACACTTTCTGATATTCAAATAAACAATTAAGTAAGAAATTCCTTCTAAAGGTTTACATTCGATTCTTCGATTTTCTTCTTTATTGAATACATATGAATATAACAAAAACACATCAAATGGAAATCTTAATAGCTAGCTCTAAATGGCTAATTAATATTTAAAAAAAAAAAGAAGAAAAAAGAAAAAGTAAAAACAAAGATAATTCATTTATTATAAAATGAAAAAAATTATTTAGGTTTTATTCAATTGAAATTAATAAAAAAAAGTAGAAGGTACATTTTTTCTTTTTTTTTTCTTTGTTTATGGAAAAAGTGAAAGTTTTATTTGGCCTTTTAATATTTGTCTCTCATTTCTCGAGAGAATTGCTTTAAAAAAAAAAAAAAAAAAAATCAATTTCTTTTGCAAAAACTTTTTGGTTGGTATAGTAAAAAATATTGACAAAAGATGAATTAGCAGCAATAGCATTTAATGCATTAATGAGTAAATTTAATAATTATATGAAATAGTTCTGTTTATGATTGATTACCTTTGCGTTATAAATTGATGTGACATGTTGAATTGACAATTTCAAGTTTTAAATCAATAATCAATTATTTTTTTTTTTTTTTACATTAATGAGATACTTTTATAATACATTGTTATATGATTAAACAAACTCAAACACTGATAACAGTCTTATGCTTTTCACTGATAATAATAAATTATAATAGAAGGAATGAAAAGGAAGCATTCAGATTTTTTTTTTTTTTTATTAATAATCATTTATTAAAATTTTCACAAAAATCTCTTAAGCATTAAATTTGAAATTGAAAAACAGAGAGAGAGAGAGAAAAAAAAAACAAATCCAAATCCATCGGTTAAAAGATACAAAAAAAAAAAAAAACACACAGACATTTTAAGTAATTAAATTCGGTTATTATTAAACATAATGATGAAATGGTTGCCAAGACAACTAATACATATATTTTATCTGCTATAAAATTTAGGATGCGTCCAAATATTTCATCCTAAAATTATAATATGAAACTATAAAGTATTAATAAATCATTTCAACGAACTTTTCAATTACATTATTCTAAATCAGAAGCATACCTTAGAAATTTATTAACATAATTGGATGGCAAAAGTATTATCACCAAATATGACTTACTTAAATCGTTCATTTTGGTCTTGTATAAATAATAATTGATTCAGACATAAACAAATTTCAAATCGTTTATTCAAAATCAACAAATTCTTAAATCCAACGATACAATAATTCGAAATTAACAAATTAGCTCTATTAAAGCAAAACATTTATTAAATGATATAGCATAATAAAGTATTACTTTAAAATATTTAATACGAAAAAAAATGATAAAAAAAGAAATAAGTGTTAATCTATTATTAATTCATTTATATTTCCATCATTCTATTTTTAAAATAATGGAGAGTAGAAATGCTTAAATTATATCACAATTTAAATTAGAACTAATTTAAATTTAAATTAGAAGTGATTAATTCATTAAGAAAAATGAAAAGAAGAAAAAAATAATAAATTTTATCGCTTATTCTTATAGATGAACAAATAATAAATAAATAATGAATGGGAATAATTTTAGAATATTACAAAACTTTTTTTTTTTCTCTTTTAAAAGCATTGCTAAATTAAAAACAAAAAAAAAAAAGGAAAGAAAAAAAGAAAGAACCTGCATAAGTGAGCGTTGTTGTTGTTTGAAGAAGATGAAAATTGTTGGTAGAATTTATCATTTAGAAAATATTTTTGATATATGTATGAAGAATAATTTTGAAGTACAAATATTTAATTGATAGAAGGCTAAATCGAAATGAGTTAGGTAATTGAATGCTTTAGCAAAATGATAGGTAACAAGCATTCATCATAACATTCCCAAACTATTTATTAGGCTAATCTGAAACTTTCATAATATTGCTCTCCCATTAGCTGATTTTACCCAACATTTTTACTGCTACTTTTCCTGCAAATAAATTATTTTCAAATTATTAAAAGAGCTAACAGCAATTTGAAATGATAGACAACAATGAATAATTTTTAATATTTGATTTGAAATCATTATTTATTCATTTTAAAAGTAGTAAAATTTTACTGCTATCATTCACAATTACTCTGAGAGCTTAAATTTCTTTTTTTTTTTTTTGTTTTTTGTTTTCAGATAAAGTATTCAGTAATGTTTGTTTGTTTAATTAATTTCATTCCTTTATTTCTTTTTTTTTTTACTTTCACTTTATGAACACAAACATTAATACAAATAATTATAAAAATTAATTTAATGACCGATAAAAGAATCAAAAGATAAAAAAAAAGTGCTATCTATTTCAAATTCATTAATTTAATTCCTTTATAACAGTTGAAAATTGCTGTTAAAATGGAAGAATTCAACATTTTTAAAAAATCTATCAATTAATTTAACTAAGCTAATCTATTTTCAGAAATATAACTTTCAACTTATCATATTCTTTAAAAAAAAATTTCATCTCTTCTCAATGTTCTCATAATCAAAATAACAGAATATGAATGTTACATGAAATAAGAAGAAAAGGAAAGAAAAGAATAATAATAAAAGAATCAAAATTCAACTTTATGGCTTTGACTTTTGGCCACAAACTTTTTACTTCTTCTCATGCATTTCAAATCAATGAACACTTTATACGTACAATATCAAGCAAAATGCTTCATTTAATATCTCTCTCTTTCCCTCTCTCTCTCTCTCTCTTTTAAGCACTTTTAAAATAGTGTCAACTTATTTTACTTACTTTTAACTCTTTGTCAACAAAAATCACTAATTCATGTCAAAGATCACTAATAAATTGCAATTAACTGATCTTTATTAAATTAGATCACTAATCTAAAAATTAGATCACTAATAGTTACGTGATTCAATTGAACATAAGTATCCAAACAAAGTCTAAATTGATTTTTAAAATAGTAAAATTATTAATAAAAGATAAATTAAACAGTTTGTTCAATCATTCTATTCAAAATAAACTTGTAAAAATTTCAATGCATTTCTACATTTCTAGTCATGTATAGTTCTAAAATTTATTCATAACAATAATGATCGCAAAAAAAAAGAAAGAAAAAACGAGACTGATCTGATAAGATCAATTTTATGCATTTCCAAAAAAGTCTGATTAAACCTCGCCCACGTGTCGTATCTCAAAAATTAATTTTTAGCAGCTTAATTTCCTCCTCCTAACAAAATTCAATTCAATCTCCCAACTGCACTCTCTATTTCTCAATTAAACATCATGAAAAAGTTAATTATACAGCAATCAATATTGTAATCCATTTTTTGTTTACTTAATCAATTTAATACTTTATTTCTAAATGTCAACAACTATTAGCTATAATTTCAAAGAAATAAAACAGAGAGAGAGAGAGAGAGAAAAAAAAAAACTAACACTGTACAAAATACAATCCTAAAAATTTATTGTTACAAATACATTTTTGAAATGATATGTAATTTAAGATTTTTTCGAATTTTGCAGTACAAACCAGGTGGTTGTGCACTTTTACTTCACATTTTTACATCTGAATTCAATTGTATTACAAATTTTTTCTGCTTAAACTTTTTCATGGATCAGTGAATTGATGAAAAAAAAAAACGAATTTTTTTGAATTAATAAAATGAATTACATGCATATTTTCCATGCTATCTCTTCAAACATTTTACAATTGTATGCTATAAATTGAAACATAAAAAAAAAATTGATCTATTATTGAATTAAAAATGAGAATAAATGTAAAAATTTTAAGAGCAAAAAAAAAAAAAAAAAGATTAATCAAATAATTTTATCAATAATGCTTTCTAAATGTTTAATTATAAAATTTTACAATAAATATTTATCTTCGAAATTGTTTTTTATTATTATTATTCTAGATGCATCAATACTAAAAAGATATGTACTATTAGTTATTACGATGTAAGCCTAATTAAATATAACCTATTTGGTGGCTAAAAATAAAAAAAGCCATTCTCGTAAAGAGAGAACTCATAAAGCTAATAAGCTTTCGTGTGACACTAAAACAGTATGTGATGGTGGTGGCGGCTTTGGTCTATTGATTACTTATTTTGTTTCTTGAAAAAAAAGCCTATATCAATTATATAATACTTTTTCACTAATCTTATTACTATCTCATTTCTTCTCACAAACAATAAGCAATAAAATCTTTTATCTTATATTTTATTGAAAAAGCTTGTGCTGATTTATTGTTATTGTCAACTATTTGCGCCTTGATTTGCAGCAAAAATATGTATTTTTTTTTTTCTTTTTGAATACGATTAAAAATATCTGTTAGTTTTTCAATTAATCTATTTCTATTATCGATGATCTGTGCATTTCCCTAGAGCAAAAATAATGGAAGCAAAAAATTTCAGTCTGTGTTTAAAAAAAAAAGAAAAAATTTGAAAAAAAAAAAGGAGAAAGAGAGGGAGAGAGACTGAATAGATTAGATGAATTTGAAAGCATAACGGAGAATGTGAAATTTATCAATTAATTTGATTAAATATCATAGATTGTTCCAAAAAAAAAAAAAAAAAATGGAAAATTGAAATTAACTTTAAAATGGTTACGAAAATTACAACAAGTAGTAAAAATAGAAGATGGATTGAAGATGAAATTGTTAAAGAAAAGTAAATTTAGCTTATTTAAAAATAAAATACTTAAAAATTAAAAAAAAAAAAAGAAAAAAGAAGTGCATTTGAAAGGGAACACTTCTAGCAAATAAAAAATGAGTTGATTGATAACAGTGAAAAATTTTTTTTAAAATATAAATCATAATGAAAAAATAAGCATACCGTATCTAACAATAATAGTTTTAGCTCTTGAAACATTTTTCATCTATTTCAAGTATATGAAATAGAGATTTTTTTTTTTTGCAAAAAAAATTTTGGTCAAGTAAAGTTTTATTTATTTCGACAATTCCTTTTTTTTTTTTTTTTGAGGAATAGGAAGCAAAACAGAAATGCTTTAAATAGCTAAAAGGAAACAGTATGAGAAATAGCTTTAAGTATTAATGTGCGCCATTTAACTTTGTAAATAAAATTTAGCTATTTTTTCTAGAAAAAAAATTTTTTATTATAATTTCTGGAATAATAGTAAAAATTCCATATATTAACATTAAATTATCCATACAAACATTTATGCATGTGTATATTTATATATGAGCTATTATTAGTGAAAGGCTGTACCTTTCACATTTCATAAACTTTTAAATTTAAACTACCTATTAAACATTAATAAAAGAAGTTTTCGTTTTTTTTTTTTTTTTTTTTTTAAAAAAAAAAAATAAAGTTTTTAAGGGTTTTTTTAGTTGGTTGTGACAGTAATTTAAAACGAATAATTTAAAAAGGAAAGAAATTAAAAGAACGAACGAATTTCAAAGAAAATATCAAGCAATTAAATGAGTAGCATTAAAAGTATTTTTAATCAATCAGTTCAGTCTTTCAGATCTTTTCTTTTTCTTTTTTTTTTTTCTTGTACTTTTATCTTTTTTTTTTTAACTCACAATTGATAAGTATATATTATATGACTTATCTAAGAGATAAATTCCCTTTTTGTTACAATTATTAAAATAATCATTTTTCTATTCCTACTCAAATTGCTATGATATTTGTTGATAACAATTTTAGAAAATTTTATTTAACAATGTTCAAACTTTTAATTTAAAACTATTTGGTGCTGTTTAATAGGCCTTCCACTTCTTTTTTTGGTTTTTTTCTTTTGCAAAGTTTTGTCAATTGTGTGTGTGTGTTTTTTTTTCTGTCTAACAAGCTTGTCAACAGATGTCTTGTTGTCATCTACCATTCCTCTTAAGGTTTCACCTTACATGAGAAGGCGACATTTCGAGAGAGAGAGAGAGAGAGAGGGAGAGAAATAGAAGGTTGAAAAATTGAAAACAGATAGATTAAAGAAATGGCTGACTATTCGATGAACACATATTTTATGAAATTGTTAAATGAATGAATGCTAATGGATGTGATGACAGATTTATTTGTTGCTTAATTGTGATGTCACATGATGGCTTATAATTGTAAACATTTTGTTGATAATATATTCAATCATATTTCTAAGAAATAGAAGTGATTCTGACGGAAAATCACATAAACATTATTACTGAAACATATGAGAGAGAAATTTAATTAATATTATTTCATACAAATATGATAGTTACAATATTGTATTTGAAATGAATCTATTAAAAAATAATGAAATGAGGAGGACAATGTTAGCAATTTTTTAAAATTCAAATCAAAATAGAAAAAGAAAAAAAGGCATGTAAATCAGTGTAAAAAAGTATGGAACAATAATCATTGACAATGAAAGAAGGCTTTTGCATTTAAAATTTCTCATCTTGCACCAACTACTATTTAATAAATTCGATAGAATAGAATTGGAATAGTGATTTTAATTCAGACAGCAGTACTTACTTCCTTTTTTGCATCCAATGGAATTGCAATGTCAATAGGGCGGATCTCAGGAGAATACATTCTCTAAGAAAAGTTCGAAATGTCATTTTAAAAATATTAAAAAATCCACTTCTTTCATTTTTTTTTTTTTTTTTTTTGTATTCACAGGGATCAAATTAAGATATGATCAAATCAATAATAAAGTACACTTTATTATCATCATCATTTGCAATTTTGCTACATTTAAAAGATATATAATAGTTTAAAAAAAAAATGTAAAAATTAAGTAAAACTTTTTTAAGCGCTTAATATTTTGTAAAAATATGAAAAATTTTATTGATAAGTAGTTATAAAGAGAAAATGATGTGTCATATCTGTCTTTACTTCTTTTTTTTTTTTTTTTTTTTTTAATGAAAACCGAATATTTATATTAAAAATATACGATAGGAATGGGACATTTTTTATTTAGACACTTAATTATGTGCAGTTGCTTGCTTCCTTTCCTTTCCTTCATCATAATATTAAATTTCTGAGTTTCTTTTCAAAGATATATTTCTCTCGTAATAAGCTTAATTACCTATGTTTGAGTCTATTTTTATCTGCTATTTTAATCGAATGTCAAATTTTTGCAGATTACGTATAATTATTCATTGCAAATAAAATTTCTTCAATATCAAAATATTTACTCTTTCCTTCTTTTCTTTCTCTGACAATTTTTATGAAAGTTTGAAAAATCTTCTTACAATTTATACCATAAATTTCAAAATTATATCATTATTAATTGAAAAGACAAAAAAAAAAAAAAAAATGAAAGAAAAAACGAATTCATAATAAAATTGTTTTCAATGATCAAAATTGTTTATATCAAAAGAGTTGAGCTATGATCATATGTGAAGCGATTGAATAAAAAAATTAATTAATTTTTAAAAATTTTCCCAGCTACGATAGAAAAAAAAAAACTGTTTTGTAGGTCAAAATTAAAAATTAGTAATTAATATAAATATCATCTTATAGGATCTTTTCATTGAAAAATTTTCTAATTTTCGATTGAGATAAAAAATAGAAGAAGTAAAAAAAAAAAAAAAGAAGAATTCCATTTTATTCGAGCAATTTGTCTAAGATTTTCTAATTTTCGATTCAGATAAAAAAATAAAAAAAAAAAGAAAAAAGAACGATTCCATTTTATTCGAACAATTTATCTAAACATAATTAATTTTAGCATTCTTGTCAGACTTAAATTCAGTTGTTAGCAGCAAATTTTATCCTAAGCTTATTACATGTATTTGTCATATGTCCTTCAATGCTTTAGGCATGTTTTTTTTTTTTTAGTTTGTTATTTGCATCGTATAAGAAATGAAAAAATAAAACCAAATAAACAAAATCATTGCAAACAATTACTTCAGCAATTACTAAATTTCAAATTTAAAATTAACTTAATTACATGAAATCAGTAAAAAAAAAAGAAGAAAACACTAAAATATATACAAAATCCCCGTAAAGGATGAGAATAATCGCCTGAAAAGTCATTCATTTTTTTTTTTCGATATATCGCCCCTTTTTTTTTTTCATTTCAAACTTCAAATTATGCTGACAAACACATAGGTAAATGTTAAATTAAAATTTTCATAACTAAACTATGCAGCTGAAAATTTCAACAAAATATATTCGTAATGCACGGAAGAAAAAATAAAAAATAAAATTTGAACAATTTCATTACACTTCCATTTTTAGCATTACTTCAAATTTTACATCACAATATTGTTGTCCAAAAATTCATAATTAAAAGTTAAAAATGAAAACAAAATATTTTTATTATCCTCAACAACTATACATACATAAACAAGGAAATTGAGAGTCAACTTATGAGAGTATGGAAAATTTTGAAAATTAGAATAGGAAGTGAATTTTTCAACTTTCCACTTCCACTGCATTACATCTCCTTCTTACAGTATTATCATGTGAATTAATAATTCCTGATGTTGTAAGGCTAGCATTTTTTAAAATTCGATTTGGTCGCAAAAATTCGACTAATGCGCTTAATTCACGATTGATATCAGCTAACTGATATTCCATAGCAGTCATTCGTAATGATAAGCCTTCTTGATTATTTTGAACATCATGCACCATTTCATATGTATTTGATGTTGTCTGAAAATACTCACAAATATTTCATTCAATTTACAAAAAAAAAAAAAAAAAGAAAAAAATACCATTTTAATTGAACAACTTGAAAAATAATCAGCTTGTTTTGAATAAGATTAGTATACTTTTATTTAAAATGATAATTCTAGGATTGCATATTGCAAATTGCAAGTTGCAGTATAAATGTACGGATAAGTTAGCAATTCAGAAAAACAAATTAGCAAACGGAAGTTACAAGAGAGATAAGCCCCTTTTTAGATAAATCAATAAATGTAATAAATAAAAATAAATGTAATAAATCTAAAAAAAGAAAAAATAAATGTAATAAATCTAAATAAGTTCGTAATACGCCTAAATAATAATAATAAATAATAATAATCATTTACAAACCTTGGCGACATCACCTAGAGAAACTGAATTTTCTGCTAATTTTCTTTGATCCCGTTTTACCTTTCGTAATCTGAAATTGAAATTAAACCTCCAATGATTGAATAATCAATAATTTTTAAATTTTCTCAAAAAAAAAGAAAAAACGAAAACTATAAATCTAAAAAAAGTAAAAAAAATGAGGAAAAAAAAGTTTTTTTTTTTTTCATAAATAATAACTAACGCATAGATTGCAACTAAAAATTTGCGCTGATGCATGCGAATTTTTGCTGGTTCAATTTTATCAACCAAACATCGATGTTTATAAATTAGCCAAGTTTCACGTAATACATTTGCTGCTGTATGTTTTAACTAAAATTAAATGCACTAATATAATTATTAATGAAAAGATAAAAAGATATCTTTAATTAATTTATATATTACTTAAAATTTGAAATATTGATTGAATTCATTGTCAAATGAAAAGTATTTCAAAAAAAAAATCGAAAATTTCACAATATTTATAAATGGAAGTGAGAATTAATTACTTGTTTGGTAAGCTGAGTGTCCATCATAAAATTATGTACATGTTTTTCAGCACGAGTTAATTCAAGCTTTCGTGCTATTACTGCTACAACCATTGATGATGTACATGTACCCTGTAAATAATTTCTACATTTTATTTATTTTTATAAAAATTCTAAATTTTAAATTTATTCTATGACAAGTTTAGAATGAAATTAAGAAGAAAAAAAAAAGAATATTTTCCATTTTTAGAAAGCATTCAGTAAAATTAAAATTTGCCCAAAAATTTTCTTTTTGTTTTCTTCATTTTTCCAGAAACAAACAAATTATTTGTATTCAAACGAAAAGAAGAATGGAATAAAACTTACTAAAATACCAGTAATAACAGCCATTGCACGACCGCAATACGTATTTGGCACAATGTCACCTGAAAATTTAAAAAAAAAAAAATTATTTTAATAACAATTACATGATCATAAGAGTATAATGTTTATTTCCTTTAATTTTCTAACGATCATAATTATAATCATAATTGTAATCTCAATCATAATCATAATCGTAAAATAGCTATAATACTATTATTATTGTAATTTGAATAATAAAAATTTACCATAACCAACAGAAAGAAAAGTTATTGCAATTAGCCATAAAGAATTGAGATAATCTTGATGTTTTTGCGAATGAATATTAATCGGATCAACGGTATCATGCCTATAAACAAACTTCTATTAAATTAAAATTAAATTTGGAATGTCCAATTTTTTTTTTCAACAATATTCCAAACACATTTCATTATTTTCATTATTTTATGTTCCACTCTACTCTACAAGCCAAAAAAAAAGCATTCCAAATTATTATGCAAATATATATATTGCAATAAGATTTTCGTTTTACAAGATGTCTTAATTAATTAATTAAGGAAAAAAAAAATTTAATCATGAAAATAGAAATGAAATATGAAAATAAGAAAAAAGTATTTATGAAAAGAGAGGAAAGATAAAGTGAATGAAAAAGATAATTAATCATTTGTTGTTTGAAATAATCAAAAGGTCAAACCTTTCACATAACCTTAAAATCCATCCAGCAATAACCCATAATGATGCAGTAAATATCATAAGTACAGTACCTTTAAACTCATAGAATAGAGTAAAATACTGAAGAACAAATAGTAAATAAACTCAACAACAAAAAGAATTCAACAAAATCCAAAAATAAATGTTCGCAATTTTTCATTATTTTTCATGCAAATCGTTTCGTTTCTTTTGTTAAATTTTTATGATAAAGGGAAAAAGAATTTTTTTTCTTTAAAAATAATTAAAATAAACATACCAGGACATAATGTCATTAGAGTCTTCAAAATAAATCGCGCATTAAAATTTACTCTATTGAGACCAGCAATACTCCTTGAGGATGCATCGGTAAATAACCTAAAGACAAAAAAAGAAAAGGTTAATTTTGTTAAATCGATTATTAATTATTTTTGCATTTAAATTTTATTGGTATATAAATTAATAATAACTTGAATTTTCATTTTCAAACATTGTAAAAAAAAGACAACCTAAAATTAAAATTGGAGTTAAATTAATTAGAAGTTATGAAATAACAATTGAAAAAAAAAAAACTGCACCGGCTATGTAATAACATGACGCGACACAACCAATATAATCGAAAAAACATTGGAATTGATAAAAGGACATTGAGTGGTAACTCTACCGTTTTCATCTAAAATTTAACTTACTCAAAAAAAAAAAAAATATAAGAGATCGCGGGAAAATCTCTCAAATAATAAAATCATCGCAGGTTTCATTAATGCTATATTATACAAAGAAGCACTTTTTTTAATTAATGCCTTTTAAGGATTTTAATTAAAAATATCAAAAGGTGTCGAAATTATAAATGCGCAGATTGCTCATCTTTATTAAGCGCTTAAATGATTTCAAGAACAAACTTCTACTCAGAAATTGCTGATTGCAAAAATTATTCAAAATTATTTACATTCATTTTTAGAAATACAATAATTTAATTGAAATTATTTATTCAACAAAACATCTACCGTGTCACCATCAGATGCTGTCCAGTAAAAATTGATGTCAATTGGAAGTGGACAAAGTGCGCATACCATTACTTCAAGTACAATTTGTAAACCACGTTGCCATGTAACAGCTATTCGCCAATCTTCTGCACTATTTGCATTCATAAACAACTGCAAAATATACGATTAAAATTTTAAAGCGCAAATGTGACAGCAAAATGATCTTGAAATGAGTCTTTTCAGTTTACAATGCTGTTTACAATGTTATCATCTCAAATGAATATTTTTAATTATTTAAAATAGGAAGAACAGATATGGATGGATGTTTTGCAGACAAAAAAAAGAAAAAAGACCTAAAATAATGCGCTTTTGTCGTAAAATATAAAATGAGATAACAGATATTTAATCTTAAATATTCCACTGCTAATGAATTTTTGACTTCTTATCAAATTTGACAAAAAAGAAAAAAAAAGTTTACCTGTACTTCGTGAACATGAAATTTGATGACAAGTATTACTAAAATAATTGTACTTAGCAATATTAGCGCCTTCAAAATTAAACTCGTGTATGATCCCTGGAAATGGAATTAAATTTGAAATAAAAAAAAAAGCGAAAAAACTGAAAAGTACGACTGAACCAAATAACCAAATAAAAAAAAGGAAATTTGTACGGAAACATTCCAAAAATTGCAATAATTTTTTCTCAACAAAATTTTGAAATATTAAAATGTACTCTTTGATAAATTTTAGCAGCATTCATTTCATTGTCAATAATCATTAAACCTGGAATTTGATTAAAATTATCACTCAAAATTTATTTTTAAAAACACTCAAAATTATTTACTTTAAAACTTAAAAAATCAAAAAAAAAAGACATATGAAAACGAAATAAAATGCACCAATTCCAATTGCTGCAAAAAATAGAGCATAATCACTGGTAACGCGTCGTACGTGAAACAATAACTGACGTCTAATTAATCGACCACCACTGAAATAGAGATAATTTAACGTATTTTACCTATAATAATTTCTGTATTATTAGAAAACATTAATATAAAAAAAAATTTAATTAAAGGAAACTAAATTTGTATATTGAGTAGCTTATTTCTTTTCTCAATTTCTATATTTCATTTTTAATATTAATATTAATTTATTAAGTTCCAATTAAATTTCAACAAGATTATACACACCTTGTTTCTTTTCTCTTCATTAATGGACTTTCCGAATCATCGTTCGTTGTTCGTTGACCTTCCAAATCTTCGCTAAGTACAAGCGATAATGATTTCTTTGAATCTTGTTCTCCTAAAGAAACCGATTTAGTTTAAATTTAATTATTGATAATTCATTAATTGCTTAATTTTATTTGTTTAAAATTGAAAATGAAACATACAATTTACGAATTATCAATTGAAAACTAAATTTCAAAAACTCATTAGAATAAATTAAGATTAAAAAATAGCAAAAGATAAACAGCAGAGAGAATAGTTAAATTTTTTCGATAGTTAACAATGATCAATGTAAAGTTTCGTGTCTTATCGGAATTGACTGGAAATGAATTAAAATTCTAAAATAGCGATGCTTAATATTTATTTTGAAATAACAAAAATTTTGAAATAAGTGTAAACTGTAAACTCTTTCGTGATAAAATATGAAAATTCGAATTTCATAAATTTTTGCTATTTGGACATAAAATAAAAAAAAATTTTAAATTTAAATTCTTCCAGCTTTTTCTCTTCAATCTTATTTTCCTTATCAAATGTAATAATCGAAAAAGTTTGCAGTTCACAAAATTTACACGAATAAAATTTTTGACACCTGTTATTTCAAATTTTGTCTCTTAAGGTCTAATGGATTATATTAATTTATGATGTAAAATGGACTGTCCCAGATGATATCTCATTCTTGCCACTAACGATCTGATAAAGTGATAAAACTGATAATTGGATCAGACCAGATAACTATATCATTTTCAAGTTAAGATAGTCTGAAAGCCAATTTCAATGGCTTTTTCAACTAAAAATTCATTTTACATATAATTGAAATGGTGCATCTTAGTGTTATCAATAATTTTAAAAAAAGAAAAAAAAAATAGAAAATGTGATTGATTTTGAAATTTATTTCAAATTTTTTTGAAAATACAATATTTATCAAAGCATTTGGTAAATCCTTCGGTACACCGACAAATTGCTTCTTTGTAATTCACAACAATCCAAATTAAAATGCTAAATTTCAATGAATATTTTGATCCATCGATTCGAATTGGGGTTGATTTTAAACTTACGAGAAAATTTCCATGAATCAATCACTTTCTTCAAAATCACTGTGCTTGTCATAGTTGTTATCCACCGGAAAACATTTAGTAATTTGTTGTTAATTTCCGAAATAGTTTACATTTGATCAATCCTAATTTTTTTTTTCTGATTTCAAAATTTCACTGTTGAAATTAGAGGTAGAACTTCTCTTAGATTATGAAATAGAAAGTGATTGTTAGAAAAGAGTTTATTTTTTAACTGAATTAAAATTAAGACAGGTTGTACTAATTGTACCTTGTGAATCAAACGACACAAACAATATGTGAAAACTTAATAGAAAAAGTTGTCACCTCATGATTACTTTTAAAGTGATCGAGAAATTCTTATGACGGGAAAAAAGTTCTCAAGAAAGATTCAAATTAAAAGTGTAATTGAGTAAAATCGGGTAACCAAAGTAAATTCGCTCTGTTTTGACAATTAATTGTAAACAAAAATGGATTTATCGATTGATTTTTAATTTTAAATGTCAAATTTCGCCAAATTTCAAAAAGCTTTAATAGAATTTTTATTTACAGTATAATAGATTTGTTATTTATTATTTCTGAACTTCCTCACCTCGATGAATTTTGACATTTTCAACTTGTCAATTATACTTTAAATATAATTCAGAATAATTCAAGACACATTGAATAGTACTATAACTATTAACTAATCTCAAGGAAATTTAAATGAACCTGGAAAACTTAAATTTTCGCTTGGAATTTTCATAAATCTCTTTTATTTAGCTTTTCTATGAGACAAAAACAACATATCAACTGTTTCTCTTTTCTATTTTCATTCTAATTAATAAAATTAAATAAAAAAAAAGAATAATTAATGAAAAAATTCCATCCTAAATGAGAAGAAAGATTAAATTGAAAGTATATTTTACACTAATAATTTAGAAAAAAACAAAACGAAAACAAAAAAAAAAAAGAAAAGACAGTGCAAAAGAAACTGAGGATGTATTAATTAATTAATTAATTAATCAAGAACTTATTTACGAATAATTCGCTTATAAATATTTTTTAAAGCGTATTAGTTTTCAAATCGAAATTCAATCATTAATTTTAGCATTAATATTTTATATCGTTTGTATGAAAACACATTTTTTTTATGATTCTAACACAAACTATCAATTATCTTTGATTAGGAAATAATATCTTTTTTTGCTTTTGCTTTTTTTTTTTTTTCATTAAGAACAAATTAATTTAAAAGAAAAAAAAACACTTTAGAAAAAAAAAAAAACAATGCTATTATTGCTTATTCATTAGAAAAGCTAAATCTATGATATTTATAAATGCGACTAGATAGAAATAATAGAAAAATAGTTTTTTTTTTTTCAAATTTTCCATAATGAAATTTTGTACTGAAAATGAGTCAAAAAAAAAAAGTGAAATGAAATTTTATTGTTAAAATGTGAAAAGTAAAAACATAAAAATGTGAGAAGAATCTGTTATAAGATGATTTGGTGTAAAAAAAAAAGAGAAAATTTCGAGAAAGATCAATTTTCTGGCCTTTTTAGTGTATTTTCAAATGGGTTTTGCAGTTAGTATCCTAATGGAAATAATATAATGTAATTGATACTATCCAAATTTTATTTCTTTTTTTTTTCAGTCAAATCTTTTTGTTCTCTTTTTTTTGTGTTTTTGAAAACATACTTTAAATTCTCATTTTTTCAAGAAAGTTAAGAATGAGCAACTACTAATTAAAATGTTCGAGATTATTGCATTAGATAATTTTTTCATTTAAAAATTCTATTATTTCTAATGGAAATATTAGTTGTGAAATATAAAAATGAAATTTTGGAATAGGAATATGAAAATAATTTAATTCTAACCGCTAATAACACTAATAACATTTTTTTTTTTGTAAAACAAGAAATTTTGGTAGCATTACCTTTTTACAGAGAATTTTCAATAAACAATTTCAGTTATATACAATCTTTACACAGTGATTTTAAAAATTTGATTTAAAGATAGAAGTAAGAAAAAAAAAGTTAAATTTTGCATCTTTTAAATTTACGAATGAAATTTTTATTTTTATCATTTCATGATGGCTTCAAGCAACTTTATTCAAGCATATAAAGCAAATAAATCATTTCATCTCTATAACCAATTTTTTTTTTTTCGAGATATAACTGAACATAACCGATAATTATTATTCGTCTTTCAGAAAAATAAGTTAGCATTAAATTTTTAAATGGAAATATTTCGTTAAAGTAAAGTATTTCATACTGAAGAAATTGCATTCTTTTCTAAAATAATATGAAAACAAATATGAACTTCTCTTTCTTCATTTTTTATTTCTTTAAAAACTACAAAAATTATTATTGTATGACAAATTTCAAGTCATTTCTCGAAAGCTCCAAAAGATTTTCCTTTCAACTTCAACTATTTACTTATTTTATTGAGCAGAAGAAAAAAAAAAAAAATGACAACAAATTTGATCTTCAAAAATAAAAAAATAATATGAAAAGGAAGACGCAATACCATTTCTGATATTTATTTTCTCCATGAATACCACTTCACCCTCTTTTTTTCTCTTTCTCTCTCTCTCTCTCTCTCTACTTCCATTGTTAAGTTAAATGATAACAACGCATTTCTATACAATAAATTTTCTTTTATTTCATTTCCTAATTTTATCATTTCTAATTACTATAAATTATTGTTTGCTCCTTAAAATTATAAATATTTTCAATGATTCTTGACAATATTTGGATGCAAATAAACATAAATAAATTTGCATATCGAAAAAAAAAACAAGTAATTTGTGAAGATTTTAATTCGAATATGCAAAATAAATTAATTATACGTTTTATTTTTTTTTACGAAATTTAATAAAAAGAAAATTTTGAAATAGATTAGTTGCATTAGCTGTAAAAGAATGAAAAGTCAACAATGAAAGGAGGAAAATAATGGAAATTTTGTTGCCTTCTAGCAAATCAAATAAATATTTGGGAGGGTTTCAGGAATGTTTGATTAAATTTAAGTTTACAGTAGTTCATGTTATTCTGATGCTTTTGTCTCATTTATGTTTCAATAATCTAACCAATATAATTTATTGCTGTTGTTGTTGTTGTTCCTTTTTGTTTGTTTGTTTTGTTTTTGTTTTATGAAATGATTTGGAAAAAATTTAATAACAATAATAATTCAACTGAATATTTTGAAACTTTAAATATATTAAATCCTGTAAGTTATATTAAACTTAATGACGTATTTAAATATGTATTGCATGCAATTTGCATGTCATTTGAATGCATGCATACGCACTCATTCATAAATGTAAAATGTTATTTTCTCTTTTCCTCCCGAGATATCCTAGAATTACACTGATTTACATGCAAAAAAAGAGAAAGAAGTAAACTTTAAATGATATTTCTAAAATTTCCAAGAGATATTTGATAATCGATTAGAAAAAAAAGTTTTCGAGATGGTATTTCTGTTCCTATTTCTCAATGATCTCCTGGAAATAGATCAATCATTTTTGACTTGGAAGGTCAAAGTGCAACTCAAACTATAGATGTGAAAAATGTTTAGATATAATAATCACTGTATATTGATCTTCTTTAGTAAAAATAATTAGTTGGTAATGATTAAAGCATAAACGCTTTAAATTTTAATATGCATATTCTTAAAATTTTCATAGTATCATTCTATAAGTCAGAATATTTACACGTCCGTCACAATTAGACGTAATATTAAAGTTTAAAAAAGGATCCAATACCGGCAAAATATACTTCGATTGATTAGAATTTAATTGATTGAAGCTAAGAAAATAGTCTACAAATTTTGAACAATAGCCAATAAAATAAATTCTGATCAGTTTATTGATCATTCATTTAAGTATTAAAATACTAAATATTTAAACATTAAAAAATTAAGATGCAAACGCTACTGATTTGTTTTTTAACAGTTTTATTCGAATGTATAAAATTCATAAGCAGTAGGAGTTAAAAAAAAATGAGTCACTTTATGATTTTAACTTAACAGTAAATTGAATTCCTTTCAAAAAAAAAAAAAAAAAAAAGCTAAAATATGCACAAATTGAGAAGAAAAGAATGCAGGAGCTATCAGATTATTCTCGATCAGTCATGCAAAGATTCCTGATTGAAATTTCAAATTGGAATTAAAGTGATGAAATGCTGTGAGCAACCAATAAAAATAATTTATAAGACATTTAGTAATAGATTGAAAGCAATCCCTTTAAAATCCTTCCAAATACTAAAACCCCAACAACATGGATGGAAGGAAAAGCAAAAAAAAAAAAAAAAAAAAAACTTTGTTAAAATCATTAAATAATTAAATGTGATCAAATTCTGAGAATTTCAAAATTAACAATAGAAAAAAAGTCATGTATTCAGAAAGAATATTCTAATTACTACTACTAGCACTCAAAGGCTAAAGATCAATTAAATATCTTTTACAATATTTAATGAATTGCTTATTTTTAGCTCTAAAAATTGAGAAAAAAGAAAAAAGAAAAGAGAAAAATTAACTTTCAACGTTGACTATTGGTGCATCAAATAAACGTGTTATGCTGCTTTCCTTCCGGTTAGCATTTTCCAGCACATAATGTGAGCCAATTTTATGAAGTTTTTTTGGACTAACACTACCGGAAAGATATTGCGAAGAAGCACTTCTACCAGCTTTTATTGATGCGGTAGGTGATAATGGATCAGGCGGATTTGTCAGACTTGTTAATAATGCTTTGAAGGGCGCAATTGCTCCATTAACACGCATTAAATTCATCGAAATCTGTAATTTAACACTTTTAAAATATTTTTACAGCATTGAAAAGTAAAATATAATTGAGCACAATTAGTATAAAATATTATAAAAAAAGGAGTAAAGCATTGAAGGAAAGAATAACTGAAAATTAAACTTTTTGATTTTTAGTTAGTGCTTTAAAGTTTTTGATTTTTAGTTAGTGCCTTGAAAATGATGAATTTTTAAAAAAAGAAGCAATTATAAACATAATAAGTTTAAGGATGACATTAACATTAATATGTTGAGCTTGCGGCAAAACAAAGAAATTTCTAAAGGTGAATAGGATTTCTATTCTATTTTTTGTTTTAAACAAATTTAGAATTATGGATAGGACTATTTTAGCTTTAATAAATTGCAGTTCAAAAGATCAAAATAGAGATTACCAAACTAATCTTTGTCATTTTGAAATAATCTTCAATTTAGTGAAAAAAAAAAAGAAATGGGAAAAAATTTTTTGAAAAATTAAATTCAATGAAAACTGACCTGTCCAACATCATTTGAATCTAATGAGGATTGCAATGATCGTCCTCCTGATGTACGTACATTATTACCTTTACCGGTAGCAGCTGAACATCCTAAAATTAATTTAAAATTTTCATAGCTTTTTTTTTTTTTTTTGAGATAGCAATAGTTTAAAGAAGCTAGAAAGAATGAAGTAAACAAACAAAAAAGAGGGAAAAAAGGAAAGAAAATGACTAAATGGCACATATTTCTCATAAAATCGTTAAAATTTTTTTTTTAAATTTCTTCATTCTCTTTTTAATTTTACATTTTAACATTTTTTTTTTACATTTTAAAATAATTCTACAAGTCAATGTAATTAATACGTCTTAAATTCATTACAGTTAATTAATCAGGAACAGAACAATTACCGGGCGAATTCGTCCTACCACTGCAACCGGAAGAAAATGCATTATTTCGAGCTACACTACTGGAAAATGCTGAACGTCGTTTCATTGAAAATCGGTTCTACAAGAAGAAATGACACAAAGGAAATCAATTCGTCATAAAATTTCCCATGAGATTTAAAAAATTTTTCAAATGAATAAATTAATAAATAAAAAGAATGTCAGTGCATTCATCAAAAAGAATCATACTTTGATGAATAAATTGACGCATCTCATCCAATAAATAATCAAATTTTACTATGTTTCTATTTTCTTTTTTTTGAATCAATCAACAAATAATATATATTTTTTTTTTTGAAATAAATAAAAATATGTTTTTTTCTTTTTAAGATAAGAAAGATAACTTTTTCTCATATTACAAATATTTTTTCAATTTTAAAAATGAATAAAATTTGAGCACTGAAAATTTACCAAGCAAAAGTTTTGCTTTTTTTTTTTTTTCAAATATTTATTGCATCTAATACATTTCCTAAAATGTAATAATGAAATATAAGGAAGAATAAAAAAGAAAAAAAAATTTATCGGAAAATCACATAGCATATTTGCTAAATAATTGAAATTTTGATTATAATTTCAATAAATTCGCTTGAAATAGTTGTGAAAATTTAATTTAAAATTTAAAAAAAATCTATCCACTCATTCTCTGATATGATATGATTAATTCATATCATCTATTAGTAAAAGTGTATGCTAAGATTTTCCGCAGAACAGCAACATTGGAAAATAATAGGTGAATATTTTAATTTGATACCTTTTTTTCAACTTATTATTACATAAAAATTTGAGTTAGTCTGATGAATGATGGAATTTTTTTTTTTTTTTTGGAAGCATGAAAGTTCTCAAAAAATTGCAAAAATTTTTGTTAAATTTTAATTTTTAAAAGAAATAGATATTTGTGAGATTCCTTGCTAAAAATAAAAGAAGTAGCAAAAAATCTTTTAAACAATTTTAATTTACGATAGATATCAAGATGAAGAGTTAGAAGAATTTCGGATAATTCCGATAAATTTAAATTAAAATCTAAACTAATTAATCTGTCAAATTTTAGGACTCAAAAGAAAAAAAGTTGTAACAATTGAAAAAGTCGTTTTATGTTGATACAGATAAACAGATGTTTATGAAACAGTAGAAAAATAAAATTATTTTATTTATCTCCAATGATCGATGACATTTTGTAAAAATGATCAATTCGATCATCGAATTTCGAAATGGAACAAATTGTTAATGTTTTTCTTTTTTATTATTATTTTACAAAGAAAAAAAAGATAGAAGAGAAAAAATTAAAAAAATGAGAAAGTATGGTGAAAAAAAAAAAAACGAAATTATCAGAAACATTTTCTCTTTTATGTGATTTATAAATAACTTTGTAATAAGCAAAGATAAATGAGCGAACAAATTTGCAAACAATGAAAAAATAATACAAAAAATAAAATATCATTTAGTAAACATAGCTAACATATTGCATTGCAAATTGCAAACTGCAAAATGCAAACTGCAAACAATGCAATTTTCAGGTGAGAAACAAACTGTGTGTTTTAGAAATGTTATATAAACTGATATCAAATTGTCATAATGTGGCAGAAAGTTTATCATTTTAAAACATTTGTTTAACTAACAAAAAAAAAATTTGAGTATCACTTTTTTTTTTTAAAATGATCGATCAATACAATATGGATAATTTATATTTTAATTTATTGATGGAAGTGATCGAGAAAAAAGTAAAGTTTCATTTCAATTTGTCATTTGTTTTCTTAAAGTATTATCTCATTGAATTGTTCATTCAAAATAAACAAATTAACATTATTTCATTTTCTAACTTAATTATTTTTTACAATTTTTTTGTTTTGTTTTGATAATAAATGACAAAATGAAGTTGTAATTTCGAAATTTATAAATCTTTAATTAAAATATAACATAGATAACAAAAAATAAAAACTTTTAGATCTGGCCATATGAATTCTATTTAAAAATAAATCAAGAGATAATTGCTTAAAAAGTTGAAATAGTCAAAAGAATAGAAAGCAATTTGTCATGAAGACAGATTGCTTTCTTTTTTTTTTTTTGTAGTCTTTTAAGAATTTTCTCTAATCTTTCCAAAAAAATAAAAATAGAAGAAAAAAATTTTTTCATTATCAATTTATCCATTCCATTTAGCGCATTTTCTTCACACAAATAAAATTTATTTAAATGATGCAAGCATTAATGCTAATGTAGAAAGTTTTCATAGATTGATGATGGATGGAAATTTGATTGAATTTTGTTACTCATTGAGTACAGTGAAGAAATAATCGAGAAAAAATTGAACAAAAAAAAAAAAAAAAGAAAACTAGACTTTAGACAATTTTTTTAATCAATTCTTTACATTAATTGATTGAAACTAAGATATAATTCATTTTTTTCCTAAAAAAAAAAGAAATAAATAAAAATGAGCATGGCAAAGAAATAATAAAAGTGGAGCAATAAAGAAATTTATTTGATTTTTAATTAAATAATCAAATAATTAAATAGAGAAAAAAAAGAACAGATGAATATCTGTTTAGAGAATTATTTATAGATTAGAAAAAATATATATATATTTTTTCTCATAAATGTTAAATTATTTTTGATAATTAAATAGATAATTCAGTTTTTCCATTTCTTTCTCATCTCTTATTCAAAATAATTATATAATATTTAATTAAAAATTATTAATGAATTTACCGGATCATTAAGATCGACGCATGAATTACTAAATTCTTCCACACTATTCTGATTTCGTTCATCAAAACTTTGATGAAATGCACCTTTTGTTGAAACCCAATGCTGTCGATCATCTACTGTAATGTAAAATTTCAATAATTTCATAAAAAAAAAGAGAGAGAGAGAGAGAAATCCCTCTATCAACATAAAAATTTATTTTTAAAAAAATTAGCAAATAGCAATTTAAATTTCGCATTAAATAATTTACACACTTACAACATCCGTTATTCTTGAACACTGAAAGATTATCTGGATCACAGATGTTTAAGTGTGGCTTTGATAACGGTTCTAGCATTCTTAATATTTGCAAAATGAGGAAGAATAATGTTTATCTAAAATTTAAAATTTAATTTTGTTTAAAAAAAAAAAAGGAAAATTTATATTGTAACGCAAATTATAGATATGTTTGTTAAATGTTTAATTGCTTTGTAATATTGAATACTTTTAGAACATATGAAAAATGAAACAAATTTTTATAAATGATGCAAAGAGTTTATCGGTTGTTTGGATTAATTCAACAGCTTATTTTGAAAGATGGTTATAATCTTTAAAGAATTACTGCCCAAAATGAATGAAAAATTTAAAATGGAAAGAAAAATTTTATGCATTAAATAAGTGATGATAAAAAAGATGAAAAGAAAGCTTGAAAAAAAAAAAAGGTATTTATTACTTATTTAACTTTAAATAAACACATTTCAAAATTTAATCTAAGGTCAGCTGGATTCAAAATTAAGGTATAAATGTATTTCGAGTGTACCAATGATTTAAAAGTGCCTGATAAAAAAGAGAATTTCAAAAAAAAAAAAAAACTGTTATTTATTAGTAGTTTAAAATATGTATATAGGAATGAGTTTAAACTATTAAAAATAATTTGAAATGGTTGAGTATAACCAATGATTCAAAAGTGCCTGATAAAAAAATTTCAAAAAAAAATTATTTTAAAAAAAAGAACTATTTTCAAAAAAAAAAAAACTATTATTTACAGTAGTTTAAAATATATAAATAGGAATGAGTTTAAATTATTAAAACTAATTTGAAATGGTTCAGTGTAGCATAACAATTAAAAATAATATATGAACAATTGAAAGAGAAAGAAGTGATTTAATGGAATCATTTGTGAGATTTATAAAAAAATCAAAAAATAAATAAAAGAGATTCTTTATTTGATTCTCATCCATGAGTTACACTCTACCGTAATATCTTCCGATTTCAATTTTTCAACTAAGTTTATGAGATATTCTCATAGGTTTCCTCTTCAAGCATTGTGCAATTTAGCAATGTGCTAACTCTCTTACCAAAATAAAAACAAAAGAAAAAGCAAACAAAGAAAAAAAAAAGCATGGAGAAGAAATTTAAAAATGAAAAAAATCAAGGGAAAATTAAAATGTTAAAGATTTTTAAATAAGAGAAGAAAGAAAAAAGAGAAAAAAAAATTCTTTCATTTAAATCAATATGCAAAAAACAAAATGTAAACAAAAATCAAAATCTCAACATTTCTCCGTTCAAAAGTAACTTCTCATCAATTCTGATTCACTTAATCATTCCAATATTGAGGTATTGAATCACTGGAAATCATTCAGGTACTGAATCACTCGGATACTGAATCACTGAATCGTTCAAATGTTTGATCGGCGTTTGTTCCGATTAAATTTGAAAAGGATAAAAGAAAAATGATTGAATTCAGAAACCTCAAATGAAAATTTATATTTAAATTATAATTGAGCATTAAAAGTATGCTATATGATGAAATTTGCATTCGTTTCGTTGTTAAAAATTTTTAGAAAATTTAACCGAAAGAAAATAAATTTGAAAAAAAAAAACGAATTTTTTTTTTGAATTCGTAACGAAATATGATGATAAGACAAAAGATAATTCAATTTATTATCATAAGTAACTAAAATAGATAAATAAGTATATAAACAAAACAAGAAAGAAATGAAGGAAAAGACAAATAATGGATGAAAAATTTAGCTTATCAAAAAAATTTTAATCGATCAGATTAATCATATAAATAGAAATAGTTGCGATGATATAAGTTTAATAAAATTCTATAAAATTTTCTACTCCATTTCATTTTATCATTTCTTCTATTCTAGCATATTGTAAGTAAACAAAAACGTCAGACAAAATCAAATTAAAAAAAAAAAAAAAAACACACATAAATGATGATATATTGTTGGAAGCGAATAAAAGGAATTCATTCTCATTAAAAAAAAAAATTCTTCAAATGTTACTAAAAAAAAAAAAAAAAAAAGGAAAGAGAAGAATAATTTATTCATTCTTTCTTATGATTCGAAGTGATTTACTTGAATCGGATTAAACTGCTATTTGAAAGTTTTCACAATCAAATAATTTATTTAATGTTCAAATGTTACTAATCCATGCCATATGTTTTCAAGAAAAAGAAATAGTGGTTGGATAGTATAGGTTAGAGAAGAAAAAGAAAAAGGATTATTCATATTTCAATTTAATTTCAGAAAGTATAAAAATGATATGATCTGAAAAGTAAAAATTGATAATTTATAAAATGATACTTCAAATTTTCAATTTATTAAATGTAACATTAAAATATTAAGAAGCAAATATTTGTATCTTTTTGTGAAATATAAAAGTGAAATTGCGTACCAATAAGCAATTTTGCATAAAATGAAGAAAATTTTTTTGTTTAGAATATTTAAAAAAAAAAAAAGTCCAAATTTATGATGAAATTTACGATAAACAATGCTAGCACTAGTTTTGGTACTTTAATAAAATAATGATAATTAACAATAATAATGAAAATATAATTAGCAATAATTGCAGTGGAATTGATAAATAATGAACAAAGATGAAATTTCATCAATATCAAAGTTAAACTATAATAGTTAATTTAATTTAAAAAATTAAAAGAACTAAAAAAAAACGAAATTCATTGGACTAATTTTTTCCTTTTTTTCACTTCACTTATTTAAACAATTATTTCCTAACTCTTTTTTTTGTTCCGTTTCTAAAATTTGATAGCAAAAAATAATTAATTTATGTAAATTTTGAATAGTTGAATTGAGAGAAAATTTGAATTGTATATGTTAATGTATAAATATTTTACATTGAAATTAAAATTTCATAGACTATTCATCTAATTACTATATGTTTGTTCTATTAAATTGCTATTGAAATAATTCAACAGACCAAATAACGAAATGATGCAATTTCCGCAAAAAAAATTTCCTGCACATATTTGCATGCAAACTCATTTGCTAAAAACCATTTGAGATATATTTTACATTTTCAATGAAATAAAAAGCATTTAAAAATCCTTCAACATCCCTCTTATCTTTTCGTCGTTTCGTTGAGAATTTAAAAATGAAAATATTTTTTGAACTTCATCTAAATCATGACTAATGTTTAAGTTATATTTCAATCACGTACATAATCACGTACGTACACATCATTAGATTTTTCATTTACATTTTACATTTTATTATGATAAATTTTTTTTTAATCTTTTTTAAAACAATCATTCATTCATTTTTTAAAACAATCATTTAATTTATGCAAAAGTAAATTATAATACCTAGTTGATCTAATAGAGATCAGACATCAATTGCTTATTTCATATTATTTTTTCATAATTCAATTCTTATTTGTCTATGCAAAGAAGCTGAAGAACTTTCATTCTGAAGTAAAATATCACTTTATGTTAGAGAGATATAGCAAAAGGTCAATTTGTGTACAAGTTGACCTTTCGAAGAAAGCGCAATATAATGTAAAATATGCGCTACACTGTGATTATTCATTCATCCCTAAAGCAATATTCTTTGAAGGACACTTCCGAGTTTTACTAAGTAAGTTTGTTAAAAAAAATTCTAGAAAATCTTTGCTATAACTTATAATATTCTAAATTCAATTTATTTTAAAATAAAATTTTGTAAAATGTTTATTCCAAAATTATCCTATAACAGTTTTTTTTTGTCATATTTAAAAATTTTGACAGTTAATTTTATATAATTTAAATATCCAATTATCCAATTTAGAGAAAACAAAATGTATATAGATGAAGAAGAATAATTGAAAAATCTGAAGACTGAAGAGTGAAGATTTTTTTTGCAAAGTTGTAATATCAATTGACATAAAAAGTGTAATTGTTGTATTTCAGTAAAATAATATTTAGAAATAATTCAATGGCTTCAATATTCTCAATGAAAATTTTTTGATAAAATTAAAAATTGAAATTATATTTTTCACATGTGTTATTTTCTGGTATGTATGAAATTCTGTAATCATTTTGGAAAGTCATAAGAAGAAGAATATATTGGAATATTTATGTTACATGAAATAATGCTTCGATAAAAATGAGAAGTAATAATTGCTTCTTCTTAATAAAAATTATTTCATAACTATCTCTCTCTCTCTTTCATTTTCTCTCTCTCTCTCTCATATAATTCAAGTAATGATTGATAAATTAAATATCTTGTCGTACATACAATACGGTTATTTGGTGACAGATTAAAAGGAAGAATTATATTATGATATATTTTAATTTCAATATATAGAAGATTTCAATTATAAAATTTAACAACTTATAAATTTCAATTATAAAATTTAAATTTAAATAGAAAAAATTTCAAATAATGAAATGATTTTCATCTATCATATTTAAATTAATCATTAT